>JAAVVG010000031.1:78683-190544 GCA_012976225.1 Golubevia sp. BC0850
GTTGTCAAGGGGTAAGAAAGGCAAGAAAGAGAGATGGAGCTCACCAACGCCACCCAATTTCAAGTCGTAAGGAGGCCAATCTTCAAAGTTTCACAATCGATCTCGCATTTTTGAAAACAAAATCCAAAGAAAAGACACTTTAAATGGGTTGACACGTACGGAATCTCAATTTATGAACATCCCTTTCACCCCCTACTCCCGCCACCTCTGCACCTGCCTTTCGAACTTCTTCTACCTTGGAGAATATTTCGCAACTACAGGGTCCCTTAAAGACGAGACATAAATTGGATCGTTTGGCCTCCATCGATTGGAATCGCAGCTCCAGTGATGTGAGAAGCAGCTCTTGAAGACAAGAAGACAGCTAAACCTCCAATGTCTTCAGGTTGACCGATACGACCTGGTTTTCATCAAAGAGATTAAAAGTGAAGAAGCGTTAGATGGAGCCCAAAATCACAGTTACATGTGATGAACAGCACATTAGAAGAGAAGAGAGAACGATCTTCTGTCGAACTTTCTCTCGACAGAAAGCAAGAGAGCGATACTGAAACGAAACCTCACTCACCAGTAGGTTGACCTTCATGAATGAGCTCCGAATTGTTCTTCAAGCCATGAGCAGTCATTCCAGAAGGGAAAGTTCCTGGACATATGGCATTGACCAGAATGAACTTGTCTGCTAATTGATTAGCTAGAGTTCTGGCCAAATGGATTGAAGCAGCTTTGGATGGTTGATCTGAATGTTGAGTTGAGAGCGACGTTTCGCGATTAGAGTTTAGAGAAGCGGCGGGGGAGGGGAAAGGAGTGAGAGGATTTGAGAGTCAGATCCTGGGCTTGGGTCCTCCCAGAATGTAGAAGACAATGGATGATCTGACACCTTCCAACATCATTTAGAGCTCGGGGAGACGTTCTCCGAGAAGAGAGAATCTAAACATGAGAAGCTACTTACAACTGAAAGTCCCAGTACCGGGAAGGCCCAATGCCCCTCCAGCGATCGGCATGAACCCAGCTATGGAAGAGACCATGATCACCGATGCTTGATCTGGGAAATGAAGAAAGAAGGATAGATGGAGGGATCAATCGATCAGCGAAGAAGTAGGCGGGTGCAGATCCGGAGAGAGCGGAAATGAGAAGGAAGCAGTTGGACTTACTGGTGTTTGACTTTCCAACTTCTAATAGAGGAAGAAGGCTAAAATAAGTAGAGGCGCAGGGCGGAAGAGGATCAGAACGGAGTTAACGGAGAGAATAGGTACAGCTCTGCAAAGAGAGAAGGGAGAGCACACCCACTTCCAGTCCAATTTGCGGTTAAATCATACCTGAAACATCTATCCAATGCCTCTGATATCTTACTCACGCTACAGTCAAATAGAATTGACTCTTGACATTCAAGTGGAAAGTCTTGTCCCAACCTTTCTCTTCTGGGAAGTTATCCAAAGGAGCACCCCAAGCAACACCCGAGTTGTTGATCAAGATGTCTAGATTAGTCTCTTTCTCCTTGATCTTAGCAGCCAGATCATCACAACCAGCTTTGGTTGAAAGCTCAGCTGTGAGTGGAATACAAGCTGGACCGGAGATACCTGAGTTAGGTGGGGAGAGAGCTGAGAGCTCATTTGCTGTTTTTTGAAGGGCCGGAAGTTTACGAGAAGCAATGTAAACCTTAGCTCCGTTACGAACCAGAGCGGCAGCCATCACTGCGAGAGAGAAAAGGTGGAGAGGACAGGGTTAGAGAGATAGAGGTCGAAATGGGTTGAGAAAGAGATGCTCACTCTTTCCTAATCCGACTCCTCCTCCAGTGACAAGCGCGATCTATTAGAAATAATTCAAAGAGAGAGGAGAAGTTGTTGAGCGGAAGAGGAAAATGGTTGAGAGACAGAGTGGGGTAATATTTACCTTTCCCTTGACTCCGAATAGAGATTCCAATCCCATCTCCGGCAGAGACGCTTCTGTAGTGTTCTTGCTCATGATTGCTAAGGTAGTAAGTCGACGTGGTTAGGCTGTTGAAAGTGAAGAAAAGGTGCGCTTCCTTATAAAGGATGTCGGAGAAGATTGCTCCGTTGTCGGAAGGTCGAAGCAGTCGACGCTTCTTGCCCTCCCGCTTTGGGAAAGATGAACTGTCTATAGCCGATGACTATGATGAGATTCCAGAAAATCCGTAAAGCGTTGAAGATTCACTGGCAGAACTGTCAAGAACAATTGGAGTCCTTTCGAAAGTGAAGCCGAAATAGTTGTTGAGATTGCAATTTCGTTCGATGAGAGTTGAATCTTGTCCAGCTGGAGAAGAGAGCTATTCATTTGAGAACGAGACTTCATGAACTGTGATTTGATAGAGGACAGTTGAGGGAGAGAGAAAGATGGAGCGATTCGACTGTGCTTTCCGGCAATGCTTTCTCCCACACGCCCTCACCTTTTTCGTCTCCCATTTGTTGGAGAGTTTCTCAACTAACTCGTACAAAAGAGAATCGACCTAATCATTGAGTGCCTGAAAACAGAATTGAAATATCTATGAAAATGATAGCAAAGCAGAAACATATAACCAGATCGAAGAAAACGAGGATCCAAATCCCAAGATGAAACAGAAACTTGAAGTCGATTAACCTTTGCCAGGATCGAACATTCCATCCAACAGAGATCCCAAAGCTGATTCGCTAGTAGAGCTTTCGAAATTCTCAAAGATGTCCGACCAAAGATTAGTACCGGAAATAGGATGAGTATTTGAAAGAAGATTGAAATCGTCCAAAGAAGCGATGTCCTGAATAGAAGAAGCATTTGGCATCGTCGAATTATTAGCAGACATATAAGAGATCGAGCTCATATTAGAGCTTGAAGAAAGGTTGGAACCAGAAGCTTGAGCTTGTTGGTCAAAAGACAATGAAGGACTTGGAATTCCAGCAGATTGTCTCGTGAGGCGATTCAAATTCTTCAAAAGGTCATGACTTCCATCTACGAACTTTTTGACCAAATGTTGGACATAAGTAAATTCCGAAAATTTTCTAGCTTCAGATAAAACTTGATTAATCCTATCTAGAGTTTGAGGTAAAGAACTTCCACCGAAATTGTGAGTACCACTTTCCTGAACTTTAGCTACGAAGACGATAGTTGAAATAACCATACTATAAGCATAAGCAGGACCATATCTCAAGAGATCCCAAGTTCCAAAGGTGGCTAAATCTTGAGGAGTAGAAGGTGAAGATCTTAAAGAGTCTAGAATGATCTCTGCAGTTTGCATAGCTCTTTCTGCCATTGCTCTCTTTGACGAAAGCAATCTTGATTCCATTTGCCTGCCCAATCTTTTCTCTTGAAGAAAATCAGGTTGGGTTCCTGGGACTGCTCTGAATGCTGCTGATTCTAGAAAGAGAAATGCAAATCGGAAATGAAGTCTGAGTTCTGCTAGATGTTTCTCTGCTTCTCCAGGTGAATCTGTAAAGCACCAAGAGATCTGAAGGGAGGATTCCTTCAACCATTCCTTCAGAGCCGTTGAGAACCTTTCTTCTAGAGCTAGGGAAGCTTCATCTAGAGGTAGAGTTGCGTCGGATCCCATTAAATCGACCACATCGTGAAGGATTTCCCAAAGCTTGACCTGAGAAATGAGACGTTGGTCGTCTAATCTGACTCCGTGGGCGTTGCATGTTGATAGTAGCCACTGACTTGATTTCCTGATGACTGCATGTTGTCTTGTCATCGGCGGTCTTCCATGAGGTGTAATCGAAGCTTGATGATCGACGAGGTAAACCAGATAGTAGAGTCGAGCTTCTTCGTATGCTTGAAAGGATAGTGGAGTCCTCTTGTAGGAGAGATGAAGTCCTTGTTCCGTCGCAACTCTCACTGCAGTTCCAGATAAGATCCAAGAAACCTCTGGTAACCAAAACGCACCAATCGTTAGTGCTCTTAAATCGTCGAGTGTCTGCTGTTGAGAGAAAGCTTGCATTGCTGCTAACCTGATGAATTCCTTGTACACCAGAGTATACCGATGAGGTTGATTCGGTAACTGAGGAACATGAAGAGCTGCGACTGAGAGAACTGATAAAAGCAACAGAGATGAGCTGTTCCTTAATTCCTCGATCCATTCCTTGACAATCTCCTCTTGAAGCTGTACCCCTGGTCTTCGATTTGGATTGAGATTGTGAGACATTCTGACTATATGAAAGAGTTGATGATCCATTTGAGAAAGATAGAGAGATAAAAGACTTGCAGCTTCTTCTACTGACAGCAACCTCCTTGAGATGATGTCCGTTTCTCTCTGCTTGGAAGCTCTAACCGGAAGAACTGACTGAGAGATCTCTTCACTGCTTGATGGTATAGTACTAGAAGAATGAGTTCCGGTTTCTATACTAGCTCTAGAAGATGGAGAATTCGATCCGATTCTTCGACGTTTGCTAGATGATGGAGATGCGGATCTGTCTGACCTTGAATGCCTAACCAGACTATCCACTGTCTTTTGTAGAGAAGCGATTTGATCTTGCTGACCATGTAGAAGAGCTTCCAATTCGTGTTTCCATGCTAGATCCTTCTCTAGAATCCCTTGAATGTTCTTCGAGAGGTGGCATTGCAAGTTCCTAGTCTCACATCTTGAGCACTTCTCTGCACCAGGTAAAAAGACGCACTTGATCTAGAGTTGTACAGATGGAAAGAAGGATAGGAGATGAAGGGAAAGAAGACTTGTCAGAACAAGATCGCAGTGTCGTCGCATGAGCAAAGGTAGGGCAGGAATGAGTTAGAGACTCACCTTCATCTTTCGACATGCCTCGCAACTCTTGATCTTACGACTCAAAGATCGGACTTCCTCCGAACCATGAGTATTGGAGGGCGGTTGAGGAGGTTGTGATGGCCCAGCTTGTGCTTGATTCTGCGACATGCTGAACTCAAGAATGGATTCAGTATCCTCTGTCTCCAGGGACCAGGGCAGCCCTTGATAGTATCGATGGAGAGGTTCTCGGACCTGTTGGATTGTGCTATCATTGCAAAGAAGGCGGGAAGAGCGAAGGATGAGGTTGGATGCTTGTCAGCGAAAGAGAAGTGAAAAAAGATGGAAGGAGGCTCAGGCAGGTTAAGGATGATTGCTTCTCACCTAGATATCGGTGATCTAGAAAGTGTGGATAGAAGAACGAGATAGAATAGAGTGAATTTGATATAGCTGTTGGGTGGTTGGACAGGAAGGAAATTGCAAGCAAACTCGCTCTTCCTTACGCTCGGCTTTCCATCCGTCCTCGTGTGCTCCTTCCTTCCAAACCTTTCCCACTCAACCAACCTCGGACTTCTCTCCAGATGAAACTGCTTTCCTACACCCTTTATCGACAATCGGGTGGGACTACAAAAGTAGAGCTCTTCAATCTTGGAACGGTTTGACTCTCTCCCAACTTCTCCTTTCTCTTCAACTCTTTCAAAGATGCAAGCTCCAATCTCAGCCGTCCCTGCTCCAGACTCTCTTAATCACGAGTACAAGCTATCTCAAGAACAAATCGACTCTTACCACAAGCAAGGTTTCCTGATCCTCAAAGATCTCTTCGATGAGACAACCACAAACGCAATCACTTCTTGGTCAAACGACGTTCAGAGTTGGCCTGAAGTCAAAGGTTGTAATTGGATGCCTTACAGAGAACGTAAGGCTGATGGAAAATCAGGACTTTGCAGGATAGAGAACTTCGCCGACTCCGTGAGTAAAACTTGACTGCGAGCTTCGTTCCAGTCCCGTCTTCTCGACACTTATCTATTTCTTCCTTCTTCTTTCGCCATTAACAGCACGATGGATTCTCAAAAATGTTCCGCGGAAAACGTCTACTCAGTGTTCTCAACCAGATTGGAAATCAGTCTATGATTCTCTACAAGGAAAAGATCAATTTCAAGTCGTCCATGGCTGGAGGATTCGATGCGCATTGTGATGCGCCCGCTTATGCGTCGGGTGGTGCAGAAAAACATCTCACTATCAACATCGCTGTCGATCAAGCTACCATGGAGAATGGTTGTCTAGAGGTGGTTCCTGGAAGTCATGTCATGAATCTCCCACTCGGAGAAGACAACGCGAGTGTCTCTTCTCTTTGATTCCGAGGATCTTATTCTCTATTGTCTTACTGATTCCTTTCTTTCCCCCCTCCTCTCATCTCTCGCAGTGTATCTCAAAGGAGTGGGAATCCTCTCACGAATGGGTTCCAGTTCCTTTACAACCAGGTGATACTCTCATTTTCGGCTCTTTCCTCGCTCATCGTAGTGGTCCAAAGTGAGTCTCGTAATTTCTTCACCTACTCTTTCTGTCCAGTTTGTATTCTGACTTACTTCACCCCTCGATCCTTCTCTCAGTCTCTCGCCCAAAAACCGAGCAGCTATCTACGTCACCTTCAACGCCGAGAGTGATGGAGATCTTCACAGCTCATACTATGCAGACAGAAGACTAAAGTGGCCTCCAACGTTCGAGAGAATTGAAGGACAAGATTACTCCGAGGTGAGTTTGCAGTTGACCTTCTTCTGAAGTTCTGCTACGTTCTCAAAAACTGACGTTCATTTCTTTGGTATCGTTCTTCCCCTTAAGGGTGCTCTTCAATACGGATTCGGTTCTCCAATGGCAGGTGCTACGGTTCATAGTCGTCTCCAAAAGGAACTCTTCCAAAACCTCAACGCCGCCACTCAGACCACCAAGGTCTAGTTGGACATTTTCAGCTCGGTTTCTCTTCACTGGTTCCCTAGCTCTTGTTTTTGTCACGTGAATTTGCTTTATCTTTTCGAATGTGATGTCTCTTGTTTCTTGATTCTTTTCTTTCGACCTCGAAAGGTTCGCAGTGTGAGTCGCTATCCTTGTCGGCACGGTGCTCACCAGATTCAGTCTCCTTTGTTTCGCAGTTTTTACTGGTTGAGATGTAAGCAGCTGTCTGATTTGCCAAAGTTGATCTTGTCCATTCTTCAACTCCTGCCTCTTCGATGTAAAGCTGCCAAATACACGTGTGCCTTCTGTGACCATTCAGAATAAGGGCAGTTTCATAAGCTTTTCAACATCCTACAAAAGTTCCAGACCTTACAGCGAAGGCCTCCTTCGCAGAATGTCAATCGAGGGCCAACTGGGTCACGTCGTTGGAATGGTCAGGCTTCACACAGAGAAAGAGGGGATGAGCACAAGCAAGAGCATGCATTCAAAAGAAAAAGAAGGTAAAAAAGACAAAAACAAAAAAGAAAGAAAAAGAAAAAGAAAAAGAAGGGTAATCAAAAACCAACACGAACACCGTTCTCAGAGGGTCGACTCTGAGCGGATCGAAAAGGAAAGAAAGGGGGTGTGGATGTTTGCTGCACTTCGCCATCAGGATGTTAGTCCAGGTGGATGGATCGAGGAGCAGTTTTATAAGTTGTTGCGAATGTGTAGAGAATTATCGAAAGCGGAGTCGTCTCGTCGAGACGGCGTCAGAAGCAGGGGCAAGAGAGAAGTACGCCGTTAGGTATTTGCGGAAAAGGAGAACCGACCAAATCTTTCGCACACTTCGATAGACTCGGTGAGGCAAATCGACCCAAGGTCATTTCGTGCCAGTTGAATCTGCATACCCGAAAGTGCTTGGAAGTGTGAAGAACTTTTGACCTTTCTGAACTCTTCAGCAGAGGAAAGGGAAAGGTGCGTCGACGAAATCAGGTCCAGCCTACCAAAAAGTGTTTCAGAACTAAAGCGGCTTGACTCGGTGGAGTCGTCTTCAAAGTGCGAACTCTGAGTCTTTTACTCTTGGAAAGAGAGAAGCAAAGATTGCCGAATCAAATCCAATCCTCATTCCTATAGACTCAGGTTTGAGACGTAGACGGCAATAGAGCTGTAAACCGGGGTTAGAGCTATGTGCGTGAAGCACTGAGAATGGTGGGGGCTTCTGAGTGGTTGGTCTTGGTCTCTAAAGGGAGCAGAAAAAGGAAAGAGGACAGAGTGGAATGGGATGAGGATGAAGGGAGGAAAGAAGTTTGTTCGAAAAGACCCTCTCCCTATAAGGGCTCTTTTCGATGGGCTGGAAACGACGTTGATTTCTTGAGGATGAGGCCAGGCCAGCTGATTCCATTCAAGGACGCGTCGGTCTAGCCTGGCTCAACAACCACCCAAAAATGTCTCGGCTTGAAAGCGGCTTAGTTCCATGAATTTGCACTCACACTCATCTTTCGAACTTCCACGGCCCGCCGGAACTAGAGCCAGATCTGCTGTGCAATGAGCCCTTCGTCGCCACTGAGTTTTGCCACACTCACATCTACACTAAAAGAACTTCGTGAACTTGTCTTCGCTACTCCCCGCTCCACCTCAGCCTTTGATCTCATCAGACAAGGAGTCCAGCCGAGAGTTACCCGAAATACTTCCGACAGCAGGAGGATTGGAATTGGCAAGCGAGAGAATTATCCTTCCAACCAAGACAAAGTCCCATCATCTTTGGACTGGATTGATCTCCCCTTTCTCATTATCACTTAACTAAACGCCTAGTCTTTTGATCCACCTTTGATACTTATAGAAAAGGGGGCTGGAGATGAAGAGTTGATCAAGTGGCGGTTGAGTTGCTTGGACAGAGAGTTCATCTTCCATTCCACCATTTTGGAGAGAAGATGAATGAGATTCTGATTGACTTGAAGATAGAATCTGATGATGATGAGCAATCAGTGTTTTAAGAGGGGCTGGTTGGGTCGGATTTCGATAGGATCTAAAGACTTTGGCTCATAAAAGTAAAAGGGGTTTCCTGAAGCCTTTTGGAGCTCTGCCTTCTGAAAAGGGGATAGTGTCAGCTGTTTGGCTAATTTTGAATCAGACGTTGAAAGCACGAAACGAGGGGAATTAGGATGATCTTTGAGATTCCTCTGAAGGGGATAGGGTTGCATCTTGAGAATCGTAACCTGGAATTTGCCTCTGTTGGATTCTTTGAGTCTCTTTCTTATTAGAAATTCTTTCCGGTCGGCTCCACTTCGTGAGAAGAGAGAAGTGGGATAGTCCCATCTTATTTCCTGGTTCTCTTTCTTTCCTTGAGCAGTCCAGGTTATTGGAAAATTGAACGAGTCCAATTCAGCCTGAATGAGATCTATACTAGAGTGCCTAAGGGGCTTACAAGTCTGTCCAAGGGTAGCACAGCTCTTTGGCTCTCGAATCATCCATTCCCTCCATAAATAAGAGTCAAAATTTGGTTTGGTTGATTTTTCAATCACTTTTAATTTTGCAGTCGACGGATGTTAGAATCATTTTGACCCTCGATGATGCAGCTTTCAAGTCGACGCTCAGGCCATGCACGTTGCTTGACGGGAAGGCAGAACCTCGACTTTGAAAAAATTCGAGGTTCTTCTCTTTCTTTCCCCCACCAAACCATCTCCTCAATAGAAATGAGTCTTCAGTACAATCGTGAGTACAAAATCAAAAGAAAGCTGTATCAAGTTAGGCATCAGTCAAGACACTCTAGTCCAGCAAAACGCTCAGCTACGCGCGGAGTTGGAAGCAGCTTTCTTGGAGATAGACACTCAAAATCATCTTCATAAGTGAAAAGTGACGTCAAACAAGTGCTTTCCTTCTAAGATCCAAAGCAGTCTTTCTGCCTTCGATTTCTAACCCCCTAGCGTCACAGATCAACAAAGCTTCTAGAAAAAAATCAAAAAATATTCCCACCTAGCTTCCTCTCTTCCTTCTTTGAAAAATCATGAGCGCTCAGATCCCTAGTTTCTCATTTCTACTTTGACTGACTTGGTTGGTGATCTTCAATTTTGACACCTTCTCTCCTCTCTTCAATTTCCAATGCTCTACTTTCTACCTTTTTAGTAGCGAGAATTCTTTCTCATATCACAAATTTTTCGAGAGCGAGTCTCAAGAGAGAACTTTTTTCCTTCTGCAGTTCTAAAGAAACAGGCTTCTTTGGCGGCTAGAGGATGCTGGACAGGAAGAAATCTTTGAAAATGGAGAAATCTTTGAAAAGAGTTACGACGTAAGAGTTGAACTCAAGTTTGGTGCCAAACAGAGTGGAGCAAATAGGTGTGCAGAAAGAGAAGAACAAGGCAAAGGGTGGAAACAGACACAAAAGTCTAGGGGTAACACAGCTTGAACTTTGAGTTCACGATGATGGATCCTCCAACAGCCAATTGTGATAGATGAAAATTCAGGCGAGCTAGAAGTAAAGGTCATACACATCTTGGTCCTCTGTGGCTGCTCCGGAATGGAGATAAACTTTGCCACTCTTACTGCTATCGATGGTCCAGAAGAATTCATCCTTATGGGAAGCAGCATTAGGTTTAACGGGAGTTCCATCGTTCTTGTGTCCCACAAAATCTAAATTTGGAACTGGACTATCTTGAAAAGCGAAGAAATTCCTGAGTTGGGACTCGTTGTCTGAAAAAGAGCACTCAGAGTCAACGACCAAAGACGTTGGACCAATTTGCTTTGAGCGAAGTGTCAAGCAATGCTTTGGGGTTGAGTGAGATTGAGTGGCGGGAGTCACATGTCCGAAGTAAGCTGTAGTTCAAAGAAGAAGATGAAGATTATGAGAGTCAGAGGTCAGAGGTTAGAGATCTTTAGCCGTAAAATTCGATCTCTTCCACGACTTCTCACTCACTATTGTACTTGGACCTAATTGTTTGATACCCTATGTAGTTGGAGTCACACCTATAGAAATCAAATCTTGATGAAGAATCGATCTTCGATCCATCTTCGTTCAGAGTAGTCAAGAAAGTTGAGGAGTGACTTCCATCGAGATCTTTGACTTTCGATTCCGAAAGCTTAGCATAGAGAACTAGATCTGAGGAACGAGAATGGAAAGAAATTGGACGGGTTATGAAGTAATCGCACTCTACCTTTGGGGAGATGAGGTTCGAAAGAAAGAGAGAGGATAAGATTGGAAGTTGGAAGGGAAGTTGCATTTTGACGACTCGCTGGATTGAAAGTTTCTGGGAGAAGATCAAAAGAAGATCACTGGAATCAGGACTTTGTGAGTAGTAGAAGAAGAGAAACAACGAAAATGTAAGTGAGACCTCCTTATATAAGTGTTTTTTGCCACTCATTCGAAACCAAAAGGCCCGAGAACCAAATCCCAGACCCCTTCTTCCCCTATTCAACAACCTCCTCCGATCTCCTGTCCATAACTCTATCTGTTCTGTTCTACTATCTCAGAGCTGGAGGAACAGATCCCTTTTCTAAGTAAGGGGCATCCCTTCGTGAAACCACTTTTCAGCTTCAGCGGTCGACGAAGCTGGAAATACTGGAATACTGGCCTTTGAAACCTTTCAATTTGAAATGCAAACTCAGGATTGCAGAACGAAAAGAAAAGAGCGGACCTGTGTTGTTTTGACTTTGTGCATCATTATTTTCTCCCAAAATCATCTCCTCTCATGATCTCATGATGGCCGTCTCAGCGACGTATGGATTCTCATCCTTAACCAAGTACAACAGTTCAGCTCAATACTCTCTATCTTCAAACGATCAGAGCAAAGCTTCAACCTCGCAACCAATCATCTCTTCGATCAATCCCACGAGCTTATCTCAAAGATTTAGAAAGGCCATCATCCAAGATGATCTACTCTCGGCAAGGAGGATTTATGAGAAGTTTATGGATTCAAAGGTGATGTCAAACCGAGATGAACAGGGCTACTATGAGCAAGAAGATGAGGAGGAAGATGAAGAGGCAGAGGGATACCAAGATGATGATGGTCAAGGTCCAGAGTTCCATCTAACACTTCAATCTCAATCACCTCCAAGAAGACCTTCTCAGATCTCGAATTCATCTACCATTCATGGAGAGAGGGGAGAAGGAGCTGGAAGTTATGGAGCAGGAGGACCTCATCTCAATCCAATCACCAATCACTCCTCAACTTTTAGATCTAAGCAAGTCTCTAAGCCTCAATTTCTACTTCCCAGACCCATCTTTCAATCATCTCCAAATATTTCCAGCCAGACTCTAACAGCAAAGCAGCGGCAGACTCTATCTCAGCAGAAGTCTTTGGCTGATTCTAAGCACTTTGACATCAGAAACGTCTCTAGATTAAATCCAACTTTCTCTGGTAATGTGAATTCACATCATAACAGTCTCTCCAATCTTTCCAGCTTCTCCCTCAATCATCATAATCCTACGTCTCCTTCTAAGAGGAAAGAGACCTGTCAATCAAGAGAAGAGAGAACTCCGTCTTTGATTCTGGCTATTGAGAAGAAGGCTAGTATTGAATTGATCGAATGGCTACTCGATCAAGGGCACGAGAGAATGGGTGAACCTAGTAGAGTGAGTTACTTTTCTTGTACTCACGCAAAGAACGAGAGCTGAAGTTTAGACGTTCGTCCTCCTCTGCCTCTTTCACCTCGTCAAGGATCTAGAAGATAATACCATCATAGCGGTAGCAGCTAATCATGGTAGAACTGATGTCATAGAATTATACTGCCAGAATCCGAACCTAGACGTTCCTTCGTTGTTGGACTACAGCGACGGGAAGGGTAGAACTGCTTTACATCTAGGGGCTCTGAAAGGCTATGCCGAAGTCGTTAGAGTGAGTAGAAGTGCGAAATCATATGACACAAGGGATTTGCTCCTCAAGCAACGTCGGGATCTTCCTATCCTCTCTCTTCTCTGCTCACCCACTTCCTCTCTTCAGCTTCTCGTCGATCTAGGAGCGGACATAGATCTTCCAGATAGAGAGGGAAACACAGCTCTTCATTAGTGAGCTTAAATATCTACTCAGCTTCTCAGTCTTTTGTCAAGCCTGTCTTGTTGATTCATTCCCCTTCCCTTTCCTTCCTCGCTCTCTCAGCGCCTCCTCTTGGGGTCATCTCACAGTGGTTCAGACGTTGATTGAAAGATCTTGTTCTTTTGCTTCTAAGAATAATTCAGGGTTCACTGCTTCGGACTTCGCTTTCACTCATGGAGTTCAAGCTGCAGTCGAGGCCTTCGGAAGAGAACAATTCGATGTGATGAATAACATCAGAAAGAACAATAGGAGAAAGATTAGAGAAGAAGAAAAGGAGAAAGAATTCAGAGAACGGGAGAAAGAAAGGAGAGAAGGAGAGTTAATTGGTTACCAAGTTGGTTATGACGAGACAAGCAACAGCGGAGAGAATCAAAGTGGGAGTAGTAATGCTGGACTAGGTCTCGGAATGACTCCCTCAGGTGTGAACCCCAGCGGAATCGGAACGCCAATCAGAAACAATCCTCTCAATCCTGAATCAGCAAGTTCTACTTTCTCTCCCTATCAAAGGAGAAGTCAGGAAGAGGAATCGAGCGACGGCTTCGGAGATAGGGAAGGACGAGCAATGGTGAGTTCTTCCTCTTCTTTCGCTCGTAGCGGGAAAGGATGATGAGTCTGATCTGATTCTGCTTGGAATGGGAACTCATCTTGCCTCACTTTATCTCTTCACCTACCAGATCCCGCAGGGGTTCAGATCAAACTCCCAATCTACGTCTCGATCTCCAATCGCTATGAGGCACCATCCTTCCCTTCCTCAACTGTCAAGAGTCTTCAATTCCAGTTCGAATCCATCTCAGTCATCTCAAGCTCGGACTTCCAACTCAAATTGCTTGACTTCTCTTCCCAAACCTTCCTCCTCCGACTCTTTATTCGATTCCTCTCTACCTGCCGGTTCTTCGAATCTGCCGACAAGTTTACCCCCACCGCTGCAAGGGAACTCCAATTCAAATACAAGTATGATGACTGGAAGCAATTCTTCAAGTACGATTGCTTCTGGGACGTCGGATAATCTAAGCCTAAGTTCTATCGCTAGCAAGATGAGATTGAAAGACAAAGCTGCTATGGGTGAATACTTAAGTAAAAATAACAACAAAGATTCCAATCAAGGAGTCAGTAACAGCAGTACTCCCATCAAGAACAACAATGTCCAACGCTCTCCCATTGGAATCGGTAATTTCATCACTTCGAATTCACCTTCCTTCACATCCTCCAATCACAATCTAAGTCCTCTCAATATTAAAAGATCCTATCAATCTCAATCTTCAAATTCCAACGAACCTGCAACGTCTTTATCTCTGAATCAAAAGAAGTCTTTTGATTCAAGCGCCTCCAGCAGAGTTCCAGACCATCTCAAGAACAACTTCGAAATCTCGCAAAGAAGGGAGCAAATCGCTTCTGCCTCTAACGCTCCTAATCATGCCAGGTCTCGATCGGAAGGAGCTGTCACAGGTTCATCTTCACCATCTTCTGTGGCCAACGCAAATCGATCGATGCCTTTGCCACCTGAAAGTCCAAGCAAACCAAGTAAAGTAGGGGGCAACACTTCAAAGCCGAACGTTTCGATATTGATGAGCAAGATAGATGGAAGGGAAAACAAAGAAGAGGATCGAGAAGCTGAAACGGCCCCACCCTTACCTCCCAAAAGTTGAGAGTATCATCCACATCGTTGACGTGTCGATTCCTCTATTAGCATCTTGTATTTGTACTCATTATTATCATTCTAGCCTCAACCAGATTTTCAAGTACCTGAAAAAAACCTGGAATTTCAATGAAAAGCAATGTCTCAACCTCGCCTTCAAAGTTTCGAGACGTGCAGCAGAAGAAGCTTAGGCCTTCATGAGCAGTAGCATCCCTTTGGGGCAGTGAGGGCTCATAAAGGTTCTGACGATTGTGACGTCTAGATGTATGTACAAACGGAAGCATTGCCTATTTACAGTCTTTTCAAATCTTCAATCAGCAATTGCAGGCTAGGATTAGGGTTCTCTTGGATGTCTGCCAACCTCGTCTTGTCCGGCTTTTTTTGGCCTTGAGGTTGGAACCTCGTCATCCTCGTCAACCTTGCTTCAATCTGAAGAGGACCATTTCATAGGACGATAGCTGAGGAGAATCTTACTCGCTATCAACCTCATCAAGCCGTTTTGAAGCAACTTTGCGACGACTAGGGATGGATTTTAGAGGTTTTCGGGGTCGAAGGAAGAGATAGAATGGTGACGTTGATTTGTGATTAACAAGAGAGAAAAACAGTGTAAAAGGAACGGTGCGAGAATTTCGAAGTCTGAGTTGGTAAAGTAAAAGAAGCATCTCGGAATTGGAATTAGTTTGAAGCAATGATTCAGTTGATAAAGGTTCGATGGATAAGCTTTTGAAGATCAGATAAAGTGAAGAAGTCAAAGTTAAAAGAAGACTGAACGAGGAGGAAGGTTGTAAGGTCTTGGATTTGAGGATCTTGAGCTCCTGATTACACGAGATTGGAAGATTGAAAAGAATATAGAAAAGTAAGTTCTTGTAGCTTGAAAGAGCACTTTCATAGACTCAGGTTTGACACTTCAGTCGTCTTCCGGAACCTAGTTCCCTACTTTCTTCTCAAAGTAGAATCGACCCTTGAAACTGTCCTTCGGTATCTTGCAGAATAAAATTGAGTTTCTTGAGATCTCTTGAATCTTGAAGCTGAATTTACCTTCCTAGTCTATTGGCTCCTAGACTTGCATATCCTCAAAATTCTTGCGTCTTGATTTTGAATTTCTCACTCTCCTTGAATTGGAAGTCTCCCCTTCTCTAATTTGATTTCTTTCCCCGCTCCTCATCCTCTAAGTTAGCAGACTCATCAACTAATTTCTCCTACTAGACCTCCATCTCCCCATCGCTTCTCTCCTCGCCCCTCTTTCTCCCTCTCTCCCTCTCTAACCTCTCTCACCTCCTCTCTAACCTCCTCTCTAACCTCCTCTCTAACCTCCTCTCTAACCTCCTCTCTAACCTCCTCTCTAACCTCCTCTCTAACCTCCTCTCCTCAAAACCGCTCTTTCCTTAGCCTTCTCAGCAGCTTTCTTAACCACGTAATTAGGTTTACTCCAACCGATTTTAACCATAAACTTAACGAAGCTAGGTAAAACGGCAGCAGTTAACATGACTCTAAAAGGAAGTAACAAAGTTTTATGAATGGTATAAGCCAAGACGATTTCAGTCCAAAGAGTAGTTGAAATCCAAGTTGACCCATTCCCATTGCCATTTGGATTAAGATTCGGAGGAGTAGATTTATTACTCAATCCATTATCTGAATTAGAAGTCTTTGAATCAGAATGCAGAATAGAACCTTTCCTTAATTCTATAGCTTCTTTAGCTGCTTTTTGATTGTTCTCTTCTAATGATAAAATAGATGAAGAAGAAGGTTGATCTGAAAGTTGTTCTTCCAATCCAACTTTTTTCCTAATCCAATTTTCCCATTCCTTAATATGTTCTGCTCCCAAGAAATGAATAGCCATGAAAGTGATTGAAAAATCTAAGAAAGAAGCGATCAGATAGACTCCTAAAGCCCACCAACCATATCTTCTTGATAAGAATCTCATCCTTTCTCTAAGTGTAGCTTTTGGAGGTGGTTCATCTGAATCTGGTTCTGGCTCTGGTCCTGAATTTTGATTCTCAGTCGAACTTTCACTTGAAATTGCAGTTGGATTTGAAGAAGTTGCTTTACTCCGCGAAAGTCCTGTTGAAGCTGTAGATTCAAATCTTGAGAAATTGAATGGAGAAACTCGAGAAAGGTTTCTGGGGATTAGAATTGGAGTGGAGACTGGACTGAAAGAGGTTGAAGGAAGTTGTCGGAGATGGATTGAAGAATTTGAAGTGGTGCTACGAATCGATCGAAGTTGAAATTGAAGGTTTGAAGTTGAGGATAATCGAGTTGGTTTGAATTGAGATGAGAGAGGTGAGAGTTGGGAACCTCGTAAGGAGAAGGAGCTCATCTTGAGCGACTGCGAGGGAAAAGCGTATGGTCGGGATGAAAACGTGAAGATGGTTCAGAACATAGAAGTAGAAAAGAAGGAATGGAAGAGGAGAGGAAAGGCAAGGGAAGGGAAGCAGCGCAGCTCTATGTGTTGCCTTCACCTTTGCCCGCCAGAGCCAGATGCTACCTCTTGGGTCTCACTGCTGGGTTCTACTGTTGGGAGAATCATGATAGAGGAGCTGAACAGTCATCTTTCGAAGCCATCGATCCAGTCTAACCCCACTCTGCTTCCCCCTCTACTGCTGTGCTGTGCTGTCTGGGTAGTATGGTCCCTCCCCCTTCCCCTTTCCCCTTCGGATGCATCTGGTGCTAGTTGAATCTGTGTTTTGAACCTGATTTTGTCAATCAAATGATAACTCACGTTTATGACATTCATTCCCTCGTGCTGTTGCTGTTGCTGTTGCTGTTAGAAGCAAACTTCGCGTGGCCAGATTTTTACCAACCGATTGATTCAAAACCACTTGATTCCAAACCACTTCATCTCTCTCTCTTTCTCTTTCTCTTTCTCTTCCTTTTCAAGGACTCTTTGTTACTTTCAAGATGATTTTCTCTTCTTCTATCCTAGAGTCAACTCCATTAGCCAACCTATCACTCCCACTTCAAATTCTAGTCATCTCAATCTTAACCATCGTACTATCAGTAGCTTTCAACGTCTTTAAACAGAAATGCCTTCCAAGAGATCCTTCTTTACCTCCCTTGGTATTTCACTATTTCCCTATCATTGGTAGTGCTGTCACCTATGGAATGGATCCTTACACCTTCTTTGAGAAGAATAGAGAATTGGTGAGTTTGGGCTCAAACCAAAGAGACAAATGGGCAAAGTTGTGATGGGCTATAGGCAACAAAGTAAAGGTTGATGTTTGGGTTTCATGACATTTTTCAGAATCGTTCTCAAGGAAAAAGAGAGAGAGGCAGGAGATGGCAAGATTTGGCAAGATCACAGAACCTCCATCGGAAGACTTCCTGTTCTCTAGGGCAAGAAGATTTCCAGCTCTCGAGACATCTCTTTGGAGAGAGAGAAAGTTGAGCTGAGCTTTTAAGATTCAATAAGAGACTAGCAGGTTGTTCTTTGAAGAGGTGCCATCAATTGAAGCTCTCAATCATAGCTAGATTGGGAATGGGGAAAGGAACATTCTAAATTCGGAGGGATCTCAAACTTTCATCTCCTCGCCTTGTTCTTCCTCTTTGGGTAGCTTCAGGCTCTGTTTATTCAGAAGATGAAAGATCATCTTTTGAACCGTGGCAGTGCAAAGCAGAGATTTGACATGTTTGGGTTGAGAAGGTGGTTCTTCTCTTATCAGCTCGCCTTTTGCTCCAAGTCGATGATATCCTCCTCGATCTAGTTTCGAGATTCTTGTTTTCAGTAAAGAGATCCCTAAGATTACTCTCATGATTCAAATCTACTCGAACAACTTCCCATTCATCTCGAAAAGCTCTCTTCTAACACCCTTTTTCGAATGCTCCATTCCCTCTTCTTCCGCTCTTTCTTAGCACGGAGATGTTTTCACCTTCATTCTCCTCTCACGTTCAATCACAGTGGCCTTAGGATCCAAAGGATCAAGCCTAATTCTCAACGGAAAGCTCTCTCAAGTTTCAGCAGAAGAAGCTTACACTCACCTAACCACTCCGGTCTTCGGTAAAGAAGTAGTTCACGACGTTCCAAACTCAATTTTCATGGAACAGAAAAAATTCGTAAAGGTCGGTTTATCAACTGAAAACATGAAAGTTTACGTCGATCAAATCACAGACGAGTATAACGGTTTCTTAGCAACTGATTCCAAATTTCAACAACTCAAGAAGACTGGAGAGGGGAAAGTTGACATTTTCAAGAGTATGTGTGAATTAACTATTTTGACTGCTAGTAGAACTTTACAAGGTAGAGAAGTTAGAGAAGGTTTAGATAAAAGTTTCGCTGATTTATATCATGATTTGGATTCTGGTTTCACTCCTATCAATTTCGTCATTCCTAATTTACCTTTACCAAACAATTTTAAACGAGATAGAGCTCAGAAAAAAATGAGTGATTTTTATAGAGGGATTTGTAAGAAGAGGAGAGAGGAGGGTGTTTTGGATGTGAGTAATCTTTTGAGGGACTCAAAGGTGTTTTGTAAGAAAAGAAACACCCGCTCTTTCAGAATGAAAAGAAACAGGTCTTCTAGACGAGGTAATCAAAACAGGAAACGATCATCTGAAATAGTCAACCCTTCTAACCTGAAGTCGAAATGGAGACTGACCTTTTTTCCTTTCAATTCCCCTTTCTCCTTCTTCGGTAGACGGAACACGACATGATCTCAGCTTTGATGACTCAATCTTACAAGAATGGACGTCACATTTCAGATTTAGAAATCGCTCATATGATGATTGCTTTATTAATGGCAGGACAACATACTTCTTCAGCAACTGGTTCTTGGGCAATGTTACGTTTAGCCTCTCAACCCAAAATCATTCAAGAGCTCTATGATGAACAAATCTCAGTGTTTGGAACTTCTGAAGGTTCATCAGATGAGAAATTCAGACCACTAAATTATGAAGAACAAAAAGCCAAAACTCCAATTCTAGATTCAGTGATTCGAGAAACTTTGAGATTACATCCTCCTATTCATTCTATTATGAGGAAAGTTCTTTCTGATATTCCAGTTCCTCAAACTCTTGCTACTCCTATGGGAAGTAAGAAGACTGATTCTGCTTATGTCATTCCTAAAGGTCATTTCGTCATGGCTGCTCCTGGAGTTTCTCAAATCGATCCTAAGATTTGGAAAGATTCTATGGATTTCAATCCAAAGAGATGGTTGGAATCTAATAAGGAAATTCAAGATGACGATGATGGTGAAACCGTGGATTATGGTTGGGGAAATGTTAGCAGTGGTGCCAACTCTCCTTATTTACCTTTCGGGGCTGGAAGGTGAGTAGTGACTTCAAGACTTTGAAAAGGAGGAGAGACGAGAAAATTGGGGGGATCTCAAAAGATTAAGGGAAATCAGAAGGTTCACTTTTTTGGGTTTCCTTTCAGATGAAAGAATTCCTAGCTGATCACCTTTTTTCTTCTCTCTCTCTCTCTCTCTTTTCTTTCTTCTGGAAATCCCTTTCAGACATCGTTGCATTGGAGAACAATTCGCTTATCTTCAATTAGGAACCATCATTGCTAACTTTGTTAGAAATTTCACTTGGGAATTAGAAGGTGAATTTCCAAAACCTGATTATTCTTCAATGGTCGTTTTACCTTTGAGTCCTACCAATATTGTTTTGAAGAAACGTTAAGGCATTTAGATCTATCTGGGAGACTGTATGAAAGTGGGCGGTAAGATGAAGATGGTCAACTCAAGGTCTGGAAGTCGGAAAGAAAAGAGTTACAATGACCCTGTAGAGGGATACGTCTTTCCTAGGATCTAAAACAAGCTTATGAATCTACAAAATCAATGAACCTTCAAAAATTAGCAAAACTTACAACGGCCAAACTTTAATACCCAGCCTCCATTTATCCCTTCTTCTTCCTCCTCCCTCGAAAACTCCTGCTATTGCATCTCAAGTCTCCCTTCTTCCTCGCCCCTTTTCTCTTCTGCTTTCTTTCCCCCTTTTAGTCTTATCTTTCTGTGCCTCCAACTTGTTTCCGGTTTCTCCTTTCTTCGTCTCAACCTAAATAGATCAAAATCATTAAAACGGTCGTCCACTCTTTCGAGATCTTACTTTTCGAATCTCAGCTGGATATCGGGATTCTGAATTCCATCAGTGATCTGCAGCGTGAATTTTAGATCGGCTTGAACTGACCACAAGGTGTGAAAATAGCACAGCCTCTCGAACACGCAGCGTGTCGTCAACAGGTATTTAATGAGTCTTCCGAACTCATCATTTCTCACTTCTCCTTCTCTGATCTCTTCCGGTAAAGATTACTACCCGTTTCGAACATCTTTAACAACTCTCACTTCGATGGGCAACTCTTCTAGCACACCCTACCAGCCAGCTTTCCCAGTGACTCTTCCTATAGGTGTACTCCCAGAGTTCACCCAACACCAAAGTCCAATACATCTGGAACTTGAAATTGAGCCTTGCAGAACATTCAAGAAGGGAAACGATCTGCAGACTGTCGTTCGGGTGAGTACGCAAACACAAGCGTAAAGAATCCATTCAAAGGTCTCTCATCCACAAGGCGTTCAGCCCCGGTAAGGCTGGTGGCTCACAAAAGTCATCGTCTTAGGAGCAGTAGGTAGACCTCGAGCTTCAAATCATTGGAACTTCTTCTGTACAACTTCTGAAACTTTTCTTCCATTTTGACCATTTGACTTTCTGACCTCGCACAGGACTCTCACACTAAGCAACTGATCTTTACAATAGGTCCGATCATCAGAATAAACAAGAATTATGTCCAAAGTGAGCACATGATACGCTCATAGAAAGTGCGATGAAAAATCGATGTCCAAGCCTCAGCAAAATTGACGAGATGTTTATTTTCCCCTCTGGATGCTTTTTCCTCACTCATCTCTGGGTCTCCAGCTCTCTACTCGTCCTCCGAAGTTCCTCTTTTCACCTTGACCAGTACTGGATCTTCAAGCCGCAAGACAACATACATTTGTCACTTGGCACTGACTGGAGAAGAGATTTATCGAGCTGTTGAGAGTACCGGTTCAAGCTCTACCGTCTGCATTTTCACCTTCAAGAATCTCTTGGGAGCACATCAACAAGACATGAGAATAGTCCTTCGAAAGAATGGAGTAATATCAGCCTGGAATCTCACAGTCGGAAAAGTCGCTTTCTACAAAGGTTGGAATAGAAAAGAGACTCATCAACTGAACGTCGACCCCGGGATCGATGTCGCTCTGATGGTCATCTCAACTATGTGCTTGGTATGTTGAAAAGCACCATTATAGAGGATCGAGGAACTTTCTGTTGCCTCGAGTCAACAATTTTGCAGACTTGCTGTCAATTTGACTGATCTTTTTTTTCGTACTTTGATTTCCTCTGCCTCCCAACTCTCGAGTCGGTCCAGATCTCGCTCAGCAAACGCAGCAAACGTAGCAATGGCTGGAGGTGTAGCTGCGAGTATGAGTGCAAGTGCAGCAGCCGGTGCCGGCTCTTGCAATGGCGGAGGAGGGTTTTAAACACAGCAAACACAGGGTCGAGTGCCTACTCGATGATCACCTCAGTCACTGCATTGCCGAAAGGCTTTCGTCGAGAGAAGTGACATTTCAATTAACAAAAAACTGAAATCAGACTTCGAGTAGACGAGACACCTTGAGACTCTCCGTCTACACCGAGGTGTTCGGAAGGTGATTCAAAATAGTGATGAATGAACTTTTGAAACCATTTCCTTTTAAAAGTCTTGACATGTTCGAGAATCGGTTCCTTTTTTCTTCTTTCCCTCCTTCATTCTCCTTCGCCTCTCCTAACCATTTTCCCTCCTCAAAATCGCCAACGTCCCAGACTAGAAAAGGTCTTGAAGCGAGTTTCTTGACTCCGGAGAGACCTTTGAAGGTTCCTGAATACTCCACTAGAAAGTTAGAGGACTTGAGATTGAGACCGAAAGTAACATAGGCCTCAAGTAGATGAGGGCAGTAAGCCATCCAGATCACACTTTGAGCATTCAACATTCTGGCGGGATTGTTAGATGCTCCCAAATGTAGTTTCTTCAGAGAGTGAGCCAGGAAGTGGAACGGAATTCTTCTGAGGTCTCTCTGTTCTGTGAGGGGGAAGTGAAGGACACTACCCTCGAGGATCAGAATCTGGAGGTTGCGACATTCTCCAAGAATGAATTTGATGATGATCTGTTGTACTTCATTTTTATTTAATTTCCTTCCGGAAGCAGTCCTCAATTGCTCCCAGAGCATATTTGTTCGCAGAGCAACCTGCTGGAGCAGCGGTGATGTTGAAGCTCTTGACCAACAGCTCTCTTTTCGAATCTCTTTGCAGAATATGGTAGAGAGATTGAAGATTAGCCTCCGAGAGAGAAGCGGTTTGAAGACGATGAGGAAGCCAGCGAATGTTACCCAGCCTAGAGGTCCCAGCAAGAGCAGAGAAGGCGAGATCTCTTGATCTGATGATAAGAAACACAAGAAAAGGACAGCGCGTGAAACTCTGGATTAGAAAAGTCGAAACGATCATGCTTTGGAGGAAAGCACTTACCTTCTTCCCTCTTTTCTTTCTTCTCTTCATTCCTTCCCAACCTCGTTTCTCTCAGCCCAACTTCTAATCACTTGGACGATAGAAGGAATCACATCTTTGATTAAAGCTTCGAAGGTCGCTGATTCCTCTTCCGGGCTCTTGATGGCGAGTGGCTCGCTCATGCTCGAACTTGGAAATTGGAAGGCTGAGCGAGGGGAGAGAGAAAACGAGAAGTGGATCAAAACGGCGCTGACTTCAATCGTGTAGGCATCAGTCTATCGGTATATTGTCTATCTACCGACCTTCTCTTCCCGGAAGCTGAAAGGAGCAAAGAGAGATGCGATCGTGAGGAGGAGGTCTTTTGGCTTTCGCGCTAACTGGAAAGTGTCACCCAATTTCAATCTCGTTTATTCAGGACTTCTTCTCTGTGTAGAAGGCTCGATTCTTCAAACTCGTATCGCCAAAACCGGATTGATTGATTGACTGATTGTTCGAGGAGCAGAGAAAACGTGTGTGAAGACAAACAGAACTTGGAGAAAGATCGAAAGAATTAGCGTGGTTGGAATCGTGAAGTCGTCAACGAGGGGGAATAGTCAAAGAAAAGAACAAATAGAGAAATGAGAACGGAAGAGAGAACAGGGAGTCTGAGAAGAGATCGTAGAGATGTAGCTTTGAGGAGGAGAGATGGTTTGACGAGAATGGGATCAAAAGACCGAAATACAAAGCTCATCGAATTTGTCCAGCTACTTCTGCTTCCAGCTCCTTTGCACCATCGTGTTCAGCACCCTTGCTTGGGCTTGACGGCGGCAGTTCAGTTTGGAGAAGATCTTTTCGAAGTTCCTCGCCTGAAACTGAACTGTTCGGAGAATGAGAATGAGGAGGTGAAGTTGAAGAGCCGATACTAGTACTCTCAGCAGTCGAGGAAGAGATCGAGGTCTCGGCTTGCTCTCCTTCCACCTGCTTATTTTGATTCTCAGTCGAACTTTCACTTGAAATTGCAGTTGGATTTGAAGAAGTTGCTTTACTCCGCGAAAGTCCTGTTGAAGCTGTAGATTCAAATCTTGAGAAATTGAATGGAGAAACTCGAGAAAGGTTTCTGGGGATTAGAATTGGAGTGGAGACTGGACTGAAAGAGGTTGAAGGAAGTTGTCGGAGATGGATTGAAGAATTTGAAGTGGTGCTACGAATCGATCGAAGTTGAAATTGAAGGTTTGAAGTTGAGGATAATCGAGTTGGTTTGAATTGAGATGAGAGAGGTGAGAGTTGGGAACCTCGTAAGGAGAAGGAGCTCATCTTGAGCGACTGCGAGGGAAAAGCGTATGGTCGGGATGAAAACGTGAAGATGGTTCAGAACATAGAAGTAGAAAAGAAGGAATGGAAGAGGAGAGGAAAGGCAAGGGAAGGGAAGCAGCGCAGCTCTATGTGTTGCCTTCACCTTTGCCCGCCAGAGCCAGATGCTACCTCTTGGGTCTCACTGCTGGGTTCTACTGTTGGGAGAATCATGATAGAGGAGCTGAACAGTCATCTTTCGAAGCCATCGATCCAGTCTAACCCCACTCTGCTTCCCCCTCTACTGCTGTGCTGTGCTGTCTGGGTAGTATGGTCCCTCCCCCTTCCCCTTTCCCCTTCGGATGCATCTGGTGCTAGTTGAATCTGTGTTTTGAACCTGATTTTGTCAATCAAATGATAACTCACGTTTATGACATTCATTCCCTCGTGCTGTTGCTGTTGCTGTTGCTGTTAGAAGCAAACTTCGCGTGGCCAGATTTTTACCAACCGATTGATTCAAAACCACTTGATTCCAAACCACTTCATCTCTCTCTCTTTCTCTTTCTCTTTCTCTTCCTTTTCAAGGACTCTTTGTTACTTTCAAGATGATTTTCTCTTCTTCTATCCTAGAGTCAACTCCATTAGCCAACCTATCACTCCCACTTCAAATTCTAGTCATCTCAATCTTAACCATCGTACTATCAGTAGCTTTCAACGTCTTTAAACAGAAATGCCTTCCAAGAGATCCTTCTTTACCTCCCTTGGTATTTCACTATTTCCCTATCATTGGTAGTGCTGTCACCTATGGAATGGATCCTTACACCTTCTTTGAGAAGAATAGAGAATTGGTGAGTTTGGGCTCAAACCAAAGAGACAAATGGGCAAAGTTGTGATGGGCTATAGGCAACAAAGTAAAGGTTGATGTTTGGGTTTCATGACATTTTTCAGAATCGTTCTCAAGGAAAAAGAGAGAGAGGCAGGAGATGGCAAGATTTGGCAAGATCACAGAACCTCCATCGGAAGACTTCCTGTTCTCTAGGGCAAGAAGATTTCCAGCTCTCGAGACATCTCTTTGGAGAGAGAGAAAGTTGAGCTGAGCTTTTAAGATTCAATAAGAGACTAGCAGGTTGTTCTTTGAAGAGGTGCCATCAATTGAAGCTCTCAATCATAGCTAGATTGGGAATGGGGAAAGGAACATTCTAAATTCGGAGGGATCTCAAACTTTCATCTCCTCGCCTTGTTCTTCCTCTTTGGGTAGCTTCAGGCTCTGTTTATTCAGAAGATGAAAGATCATCTTTTGAACCGTGGCAGTGCAAAGCAGAGATTTGACATGTTTGGGTTGAGAAGGTGGTTCTTCTCTTATCAGCTCGCCTTTTGCTCCAAGTCGATGATATCCTCCTCGATCTAGTTTCGAGATTCTTGTTTTCAGTAAAGAGATCCCTAAGATTACTCTCATGATTCAAATCTACTCGAACAACTTCCCATTCATCTCGAAAAGCTCTCTTCTAACACCCTTTTTCGAATGCTCCATTCCCTCTTCTTCCGCTCTTTCTTAGCACGGAGATGTTTTCACCTTCATTCTCCTCTCACGTTCAATCACAGTGGCCTTAGGATCCAAAGGATCAAGCCTAATTCTCAACGGAAAGCTCTCTCAAGTTTCAGCAGAAGAAGCTTACACTCACCTAACCACTCCGGTCTTCGGTAAAGAAGTAGTTCACGACGTTCCAAACTCAATTTTCATGGAACAGAAAAAATTCGTAAAGGTCGGTTTATCAACTGAAAACATGAAAGTTTACGTCGATCAAATCACAGACGAGTATAACGGTTTCTTAGCAACTGATTCCAAATTTCAACAACTCAAGAAGACTGGAGAGGGGAAAGTTGACATTTTCAAGAGTATGTGTGAATTAACTATTTTGACTGCTAGTAGAACTTTACAAGGTAGAGAAGTTAGAGAAGGTTTAGATAAAAGTTTCGCTGATTTATATCATGATTTGGATTCTGGTTTCACTCCTATCAATTTCGTCATTCCTAATTTACCTTTACCAAACAATTTTAAACGAGATAGAGCTCAGAAAAAAATGAGTGATTTTTATAGAGGGATTTGTAAGAAGAGGAGAGAGGAGGGTGTTTTGGATGTGAGTAATCTTTTGAGGGACTCAAAGGTGTTTTGTAAGAAAAGAAACACCCGCTCTTTCAGAATGAAAAGAAACAGGTCTTCTAGACGAGGTAATCAAAACAGGAAACGATCATCTGAAATAGTCAACCCTTCTAACCTGAAGTCGAAATGGAGACTGACCTTTTTTCCTTTCAATTCCCCTTTCTCCTTCTTCGGTAGACGGAACACGACATGATCTCAGCTTTGATGACTCAATCTTACAAGAATGGACGTCACATTTCAGATTTAGAAATCGCTCATATGATGATTGCTTTATTAATGGCAGGACAACATACTTCTTCAGCAACTGGTTCTTGGGCAATGTTACGTTTAGCCTCTCAACCCAAAATCATTCAAGAGCTCTATGATGAACAAATCTCAGTGTTTGGAACTTCTGAAGGTTCATCAGATGAGAAATTCAGACCACTAAATTATGAAGAACAAAAAGCCAAAACTCCAATTCTAGATTCAGTGATTCGAGAAACTTTGAGATTACATCCTCCTATTCATTCTATTATGAGGAAAGTTCTTTCTGATATTCCAGTTCCTCAAACTCTTGCTACTCCTATGGGAAGTAAGAAGACTGATTCTGCTTATGTCATTCCTAAAGGTCATTTCGTCATGGCTGCTCCTGGAGTTTCTCAAATCGATCCTAAGATTTGGAAAGATTCTATGGATTTCAATCCAAAGAGATGGTTGGAATCTAATAAGGAAATTCAAGATGACGATGATGGTGAAACCGTGGATTATGGTTGGGGAAATGTTAGCAGTGGTGCCAACTCTCCTTATTTACCTTTCGGGGCTGGAAGGTGAGTAGTGACTTCAAGACTTTGAAAAGGAGGAGAGACGATTTTCACTTTCCTTCTCGGCTGATTCGTTTCCAATCACCTCCGGCATTTCTTCTTCTCTTGCGGCTTGTTCAGGAGAATCTAGAATTCCGAGCCCAACCTGACCAGAGGATTGATTTGAAAGCTTGGATGTGATTCCAGAATCAGACTCATCATCTTCTTCATCTTCTTCCGAACCAATAGAGAAGGTCGGTGAAGAGAGAGAAGACTCGATCACGGGAGTAGAGAGCAGACCCGGAGATGGGATTTCGAGTTCTTGAAGTTGAGTTGAAAGCATGTCCGAAGGTTGATCAGCTGCTGCTTTGAGAGAAGAGGCGTCGATTGAGGGCACCGAAAGGTACAGATTCGAGAGTCGGCTTGAGATGGCTTCAAGAGAATCGTTGAGCGTGAGAGAACGATCTGTAAAGCAGTGAGTCGATAATCAGGGTCAGTCAAAGCACAGAAGCTTTGCGCAAGTAACCGTGTCAGCCTTCAAAACTCACCAAGAACATCACCCTCCTGCATCCCGCCAACGGCATTGACTAATCTCTCTCTCAAGCCTTTCGCCTGTTCGACCAGATCATCAACGAAATCAGGTTTCTCTTCCATCACTCCAGCTTCCTTACCCTTTTTGTTACCGTTATCACTGATCAACTCTTTCGTCTTCTCCCTCCTTCTCTCTTCTACACCTCTAACTAGATCGGTCAAGACTTCGTTACATTCTTCAGCAGCCTTGACTAATTCTTTTGCATCTTGATTTCTACCCTCCCTTCTGGCTTTGGAAGCTGATTCTTCAGCCGCTCTAGCAGCTTGGACCGCTCTTGCTCTTTCATCCTTTTCTTTTGCCGCTCTAGCTACCACAGACTTGTAGATAGGAGCAGCGATTGGCTGTTTGGAACCTCTTTGCAAAGCTTTGCGTTGAGCTTGCTCTGTGTTTCGAACACAAGATTGAAGGATGTCTTGAGAAAGTCTGGCGAAATCTGGATCGTTTGGCTGTTGAGGAGATGGGAAATGAGCGGGTCAGCTCCAGGATCACAACGTCCATTGATGATGATTTGTCTCTTCTCTCAACTCACAGGGATATTCAAATCTAAGCATCTCAAGCTCTGATTCATCTTCACGCTAACAGCTAGGGCCATTACTCCAGCTATATCGATACCAAAGTTCTCCGTTAGATCTAAATGGATGAGACTCTTAGCTTCCGGTAAGAATTCAGCTAAAGCAATTGCACCTTCAGAGCTCAGATCGGTATCGTTCAAGAATAGCCTTTTGAGATTCGAGTTCAAAGTGAAAGCAGTTCTTAACCTAGTAATACCTTCCAATCCAGGCCCAGCACAAGGATTATGACTAATGTCCAAAGTTTCAAGAGTTTCGTTAATCTTTAAAGCTTCAGCGATATGGATTAAACCACTCATCTCGATGTTGTTATCCGATAAGTTGAGCACTCTCAAAGTTCGATTCTTCTTCAAAACCTGAGATAGATAAACCACTCCATTTCTGATATCATTGGATTTCAAATCTAAAGTCAAAAGATTGCCAATTCTAGGAAGGTCTTTCAACAACCTCTTAGTCCTTTTTGCTTGATATAATGAAATAGCTTCTTCCTCTGACATTCGAGATGGAGCTTCAGATTTGATTTGCTCTCTCTCAGAGGCTGTTAACTGTCGATCTAATTCTTGAAGTGGGGAGATTAAGGCTGGAGAAATGGAGCCAGATTCTGCTGAAGCTTCTAGATAGGAAGATCCATCTCTCTCCGAAGGTGACACTGGTAACCTTCTGGAAGTGATACCTCCTGCAGGAGAACTTGTGATGACTGGAAGATCTGGAAGAACAGGACTTGAGTAATCGTCACTGCTGAATCGGCCCTTGGTAGAAGGGGCGCTATTAGCAGTCGATCTTTGATTCGACTTGCCATCTGGGAAGGTAGAGGATCTTGTTGGGTTGTTCGTAGAAGAAGAAGGACTTGCTGAATTCGGAAGTCTGTTCAATTGAGGAGATCCGTTTGCGTTCGCAGCTCCATTTCCATTGAGTCCAAATCTGTTCTCATTTTCTCCATTGATAGAAGATCTCGAGTCAGGATGATCTTTCAACATTCCAGCCAAAGCAACCGCTCCCATTTGACCTATCCTATTCCTTCGCAAACTCAGATGCCTTAGATCAGAAGTTCTCACTCCTTGGGCTAATGTTTCTAGAGAGTTCGTTTTGAGTCCACAATTTTCTAACCTTAGGGAGATAATTGTTGAATTTGGAGGAGCGTCTGAAGATGAAACTGATCTGAGAAGTGGTGCTGAAGGCATTAAAGCTTCATTGTCGAAATCATCGAAATGCTCTTCTGACGTGGTGGCCGGACTAGAATTTGTTGATTGGTTCACGTTTGAAGTTGAGGTTGAGGTTGAAATGTCTTCTTCATCTATTTGACGAGCTTTCCCATTCGAATTTGAGCTAGGTTTCGTTGGCTTGCTTTCTGAAGAATCTTTGGGATGAGTTATCTGTAGAGAAGTTTCGTCTTTTGCAATGGCCTGTACTAACTGATCTAAAGCAGCTTTATTAATGTTATTTTCACTTAAATCTAAATACCTCAGAGCTCTAGCTCTTCTCATGAAAATGGCGATGTACTTCCAACCATTGAATTTGATTTTCCTATTTGACGCAAGTGACAAAGTCGGGAGTGATCCAGAGATAAGAAGGGCATGAAGTAAAGGTTTCAAAGTCTGGTTGTATGCCATCGAAAGAGGGAGACGAAGGGGTGAGATTCGAATTCGATCAAAAATAGACATTGGAGATACTCACCTCATCGATCAAGTTACAGTTCTCGAGCACTAACTTTCCTAGACCGAAGTTCACGGACAAGAAGTCTGCGATTGGTTCAATAGCATGACGATCTAAAGGGACGAAAGAAAGATCTAGAGTCCTGAGAGCCGGTGGACTTGATTGCGATGCGTCCTTCATAGAGTGTTATTTCATTGATGAGAAGATGGAAATCCATTAGTGTGGGGTCTTCTTATCCAGAAGGATGAGCAAAAAGATCTGGCATACAATCACCCTCTCGGCAGGAGGGCGGTACCCTAACTCTTGCCCCTGTGCCTTCTCATTTCCGACAGAGCAGCTTCAGACCTGATCTTGAACTCTTTCCTTCTTCGCTACTCACTGAGAAAACACTCCTCATCTTCTTCAAAGGCATCTCCTCTCTAATCCTACAGAGATTCCTATAAAGACTTTCCAATTCATTCACGTTCCATTTCTTATTTTCCCATTCCTTCAATTTCAGCCTATGTTCTCTTTCGATTCTAATTCTAGTGAAATCTTCTTCACTTGGAGCGATACCATTCGAGATGGGATAAGTCACAGACATAGAAGTGATAGTGAATTGGACTCTCTTAAGAGGAGCTGCTGACAGGGTTGAATTCAAATTCGTCGAAGCGTTAGATTCTTCAGATAAAGTTGAATTCTTGGAATCCTGTCTCTTGGGAGCAGGGAAGTTAGGTAGATCCTTTGAAATGTTAGCATCATTATTCCTATCACCTTTCCCTTCTTGTTGGGCTTGAGCTTGACTTTCTTCAAGAGGAGCTACAACTCCTGCAGCGATTCCACCTATCCTTCTGAAAAGCCCACCAGCTGCTTGAATGACATTGTTAGTTGCAACACCAGCTGCATTACTTCCAGGAGCCGTTGGATTTGGAACTGGAATCTGAACATTGACACCCTGTTGAGCTAATCTACTATTCAGAGATTGTAGAATGTCTCTACGAAAAGAAAAAGTCTTTTGAGGAATTGGAGAAGGTTTCAGAATCGATTTTGGAGAGGAAGGAACTCGTCTCTTCCGGGCAGGTCTAGGTTTTGAAATAGGGTCTGGGGCTGCAGTTGCGATTGTAGCTGCAGTTGGAGTGATTGGAGTAGTTGTTGAAGTTGATGGAGAGTCGGAAGTTGATGGGAGAGGCTTATGTTGATTAGAATTGATATTGGAAGTTTCAATAGGAGTTGAATCGTTGTTCATGGGATTAGAAGAAGTAGATGCTGATGCTGATTGAGATGATTGGACCTCTTGCTGTGATGATTGGGTCTCCATCTCCTTTGAAGCCGGCTCCTGAGCTGAAGAGCTCATATTGAATTAAAGCTTGAAGATGCCCAGTGTCAGTACAGGCAATATTGATGTTAATTGGAGTGGAGTGTGTTGCGATAGGGGAAGGTTGTGGTGAGGATTCTTTGAAGCTCTACACTTCCTCTTCTCTAACCCTGATCCGACTTTCAACCCGACTGCTTTTTTTTCGATTCATTTTCCTTCATAAGGATGTCCCTGTTCCAATTTTCAACGCCTCAACCCCAAAGTCAAGTTCAATCTCAAACTTCTTCACCTACTAGTCCTCCAGATATCGAAGTTCAGCAACCACCTCCAGATGGAATTAGTTCTTTGAGTTGGAGTCCTACAGCTGAGATACTGGCAGCAGGGAGTTGGGATAATCAGGTAAGTAACCTGTAAATGACTGAAAACAGGCTAATAACATGTTGAGAGGATCATAGGCTGGAGGAAGGAAGTGAAAGCAGAATCTGGAAACAGAAGGAAGAAGAAGAGAACAGGCTCTCAACGTTCTTGGGGTATCCTGCAGCGGAGTTCAGGTCTTATGTGGGAATATTGTAGCTACCTCTCAGTCGATCTTGCTCATCTAGATGGCCCAAGGTAGAGAAGGTTGAGACTGAGCAATCAAAGAGCTCTTCTCAATCCTCTCTCTATCTCTCTCTTGGAATCGGATCGGAGTGGGCAATGTATCTGTCTGACAGCTTCTGAGTGATCACTGAGAAAGTACTCCCAGAGTGGTTGCTCTAAACAAGATTTTGGCTCAAGGTCACTCAATTTATACTCTGTTATCTCCTATTCATCCTTCTTACCTCTTCTTTCTTTCTTTCCCTTTGAATTAATAGGTCAGACTGTATCAGGTTAACTCAGATGGCTCTACAGCACCAGTTGCAATGACTGGATCTGAAGCTCCAATTCTAGATACTTGTTGGAGTAAGGTTAGTATCTCTTCTGTCTCTCTCTCTCTTTCCTAACAAGCTTCTGTTTTAGAGTTCAGAACAAAAAAGATCAACTTAGATCTCTTGACTGAGACCAATTGAGACAGCATACGTGTCAGACCTGTCCCTTCACCATTACTTCTCTCCCTCGACGACTTCTCTTTCTATTTTTGACTGGAAGCTTGCGACTCTTATTGACCCACAATTCTATCTCTTTATCAAATTCTTGCTCTTTTACTCCACAGGACGGCAACCAGATATTCTCAGTAGGAGCAGACAAAGCAGGTAGAATGTACGATGTTAACACTCAACAATCAACACAAGTAGCAGCTCATGATGCACCTATCAAATGCTGTAGAATGGTAGATCCACCTGGTGGCTCCAGTCTACTAGCTACTGGTAGTTGGGATAAGACTGTCAAGGTGCGTATCTCCCTGCCCCCCTCTCTCTGTCGTTTCCCTCGTGCACCTCGTCTCATCCTCTCTCTCTCTTTCTCTCGTCTTTTTTTATTCTCGCAGTTTTGGGATCTTCGTCAACAAAATGCAGTAGCAACTACTCAACTCCCAGAGAGGATATACGCAATGGATGTCCACTACCCTCATTTAATAGTAGGTACTGCAGATCGTACTATACAAGCTTTCGATCTTTCAAGAAACCCAACGGAAGCTATAGTGAATATAACAAGTCCTTTGAAATATCAAACTAGGAGTATTGGTTGTTTCATTAAAGGTGATGCTAATGGTGGAAGAGGTTTCCCGGGTTATGCTGTTGGAAGTATTGAGGGTAGAGTTGGTATTCAATATATTTATCCAGAGGATAAACCGTGAGTGCTGAAGAGATTGATTGGGCAAGAAAGGAGAGAGAAGAGAGTCAGAAGAAAGCAAAACTGATGACACCCCCTCCCCCCCCCCTCTCCCCACTTCTGACTTCTCTTTCTCTCTAGTAAAACTTTCTCATTTAAGTGCCATAGAGATACTACTTCAAGAGGAAACATGCAATTATTCTCAGTCAATTCAATTTCCTTTCATCCTATACATGGAACTTTTGCTAGTGCTGGAAGCGATGGAACCATCAGCTTTTGGGATAAGGACTCCAAGACCAAATTGAAATGTGAGTCCTCTCATCTTATCTTTCAATGCTTCTCTCTCACTCAAAGCACCTGAAGGTCAGTCACTTCCTCCTGGAGCCATCGCTGACGACCTCCGCTTCTGCTTCTTTCCCGATCTATATAGCCTTCGACGCCAAACCTGGACCAATTTCAGCAACTGCTTTCAACAGAAATGGAAGCATCTTCGCTTATGCAGGTGGGTCTCTCTTCTTTTGTTTCACGAAATCCTTTCTCTTTGTCTCCTGAGAGCCTCTGGAATTGACTATTGTATCTCTCCCCGTGACTCACTCGCCCCTCTCTTCTCCACTTCTTATCGGCCCCAACCCCCTTTGCTCTTCTTCTTTGTCTCAGTCTCTTACGATTGGAGTAAAGGATACTCTTTTGCTGGTCCTCAACAGCCAAACCAAATCTTCTTGCATCCAACTAAAGATGAAGAAGTTAAGAAGAGACCAAAGAAGTAGAGGGTCAGAGAGGAAGGGGAGGAGAGGGCAGTCACTAATGCTAGCACTCGGAGATGAGAGAAGAATTTAGAAGAAAGGTCTCTTGGAGATAGGAAGGGAGAGGGAGTAAGGAAAGGATGTCCGAGACTCTTTCTGTTTTGAAGGCTCATGATTCCACAAATACAAATGTACTAGTATAGTTTCTTTTCCCTGAACACGGCATACAAACCTATGTTCGATTCCCAAATCTGAAGTGCAGAGTGTAAGAACTAGAGAACCTGTTCAGTTATCGGGAAACGAGAGAGGAGATAACAAATCCGTTAGCACCGTCGATGAGAAGAGCTTAGTTTTGGGTGTTGCCAATTCTCTTTCTCCCTCCTATCCACATTTTTCTTTTTGTTTTCAAGCCCAACTTGTTGATAGTGAATCAAGAGAAGTGTCAAAGAATCGGATTCGGTCAAGGTCTTCTCATCCTCATCCGTCAACTTGGTTCTACTCTACTCCACCTCAGCATGACTTCCAATTCGCCAGTTGATCCCACGACATCATCATCCACTCCTCTCTCAGCTTTGTTCCTTCACACTCACAACGTAGCTAGAAACCTGAAGCCTTCACCAGATGGAGAATTAGCCAACGCTTTACATGAAACTTTGCATTTCGCTTTAGATGGTGAAGAAGAAGATTGGGGGATTAGACAAAATCAAACTTCAGTAGCTGCAGGTTGTGGTGGTGAAGAAACTAAAGCATCCCAATCTGAATCTACCAATCCATCAAATGAAATAGGTTTCATAACTTTGAAGAATTCCTCAGGTCAAGAATATCAATTACCAACAGCTAGACCTGGTTTCTTCCTTTCTTCAAACCCTTCAAGACCTTACATTTCTTATTCTTGGTCTCCAAAAAACAAGATCTTAAGTTTACCAAATCCAACTTTGATCTCAAACCCTACTCAATTAGATCCTTGTAGTCCTGAAAAGAGAAACGATTTCGATGTTACTGCTAAATTGTTCTTTTTGGGTGAACCTGGAGACAATGGTTTCGATCCTGGTTTCATTGATCAAGCTTTAAATCGGTTAACCTTAACTACTGGTCTAATCACTGTTGATACTCTCATCTTGGCATTTCCAGCTTTGAAATTGGACTCAAATTGGGGAGAGAGTAAGGGAGAACGGAATAGTCCTTGTGGTGGTGAGAGTGAAGGTGATGATCGAGGGAAGGAAGAAGAACCTCTAAGTCAGGAAGAATTGAACAGGTTGAACAGAGACATTCAGCATGTCAGGAGGCTTTGGGAGGTGAGTCTTGCGAGCAGAGCTGAGAGGTGACTGTTTGGGGGAGGAAGCTCAAGAGTCGACAGATAGAGCAAGGAGTAGGTCTTGAATAAGAGACGCATAAGGGAGTCTACGATCCTAAGTCAGACATCAGTAGAGTAGAACTTGACAGCGAAGGGCTTCTCGAGTTAATCTCAACCCTGTTTGCCTTTTCTCATTCCTCTCTTTCCCCCTCCCTCTTCTTCCTTCTCCTTTCCCAGGCCGTCTCTCCAAACCCTCAATGCTTATCTCTAGGTCTATCAGATTTCTCTCTCCCATCACTTCAAGCTCTATTCTCTTCCTTCTCTCCTCCTCCGCCTCCTCACAATTCTACCACCTCCAATTCTTCTTTGTCTGAAAACATCAAATCCTCGGAATCTTCTTCAAACAGTCATTCAACTTCGACAGTTCCAGTAGTAGCGCCTGCTTTAGAAGTAGAATCGACTTCAAGCGCATTTACAACTCCAAGTCAAACTAGAAGACCAAGAGTTGTAACTATCAATGTTAAAGAAGACCCTTGTTCTTTTGATAGAGAATTGAGTAGTTGGTGTGAAGAAGAAGGGATGGGAGTTTTGGCTCATGCTGATAGGAAAGGTAAGTATCAGATCATGTAGTTTTTTTAGTTTTTTTTTTGATGAAACTCGCTTCAAAAAAAGATCCTCGAATCTTCTTTTCTAACCCTTTCTCTTGTCTTCATCTTTTCTCCTCGAACCTTCAGATATCCTTCCAGAACACACTTTAAGTTCTTTACTATCAGAATTCATTTCAGATTTGCCACATCCAATTCCAACTGACAAGACTCTTCGAGCTAGATGGGTTTTGAAATACTCTGTCCTTATTGAACAGAGGGGGGTCTTAGCTGATAGAGGATACATTGTCTATGCTGATACTGAATGAGGCGAAACGCTCATGGAATAGACATCTCGTTTCTTCTCCTTTCCTGACAGGCCCTGATCAACTTGTTTGAGACCCTCTTCTTTTGTCTCTCTTCTGTGTTGTACTTTCGTCACTCTGGTATCTTCCTACTCAACAAGATGATCGGCTTTGGTTCAATAGATGTCAAACACTCGATCTTGAGTGGCTGTGGTCTGGATGGAAAACGTTTCTTGGTACGAGTACATGGATAAGCTAAATGTTTACAAGCATCATAGAGGAAAGAGGAACAAGGGAAAAAGAAGAGGGAAAATCGGGAGGTGATGCACAGAGATGAAGAGAGGACCGAATCAATGTTCTTTGAGAATAGACGAATGAGGAAGGAGGAGACAAATTCGAGCGACCGGTCATGTCGAGACAATTGAAGGAATTAGAAGAAGTTGAACGACACCAGAAAGGGGGGAAAGCCAAGAAAGTTCTACCTGTTGTATGCGTTCGCATAGCCTAATTCAGGCAACCTTGGAGGACCTCCTCTTCCATTTGAATTCAATTGACTTTGAATAGCGGCATAAGGATCCCCCCCTCCTCCCCCTCCCGAGTTTCCATAAGCTCCATAATCATAACTCTGTCTAGCGTTTCCATCATTGAAAGGATTTGGATTATAAGAATCTCTCCTTTCGTAAGAGTTGTATGAATTTTGATGTTGAGGTTGTTTCATTCCATATCTTGCTTCAATATCAGCTAAAGTTCTTGTAGGTTGTCTAGCTGGTGATTCTGATCTACCACCTCCATAATTCGAATAACCTCCAGGTGCATTGTAACCGTCCTCATCATCGTATCCTCCTCCATAATTTCCATTCCCTCCATCCCCATATCTGTTGGATGAGAGAGCTGCACCTTCTCCTCCGAAATCATCATCATCATCGCCTAAAGGTTCGAATGCTGAATTCTCGGCGGGATGAACGAAAGGTGGGATTCGAGGTCCATTCTTTCGAGATTGTCTCCAGGTTCTCAAGAAGAGTAGAAGCGTTAGAAGCCAAGATACTGTGTCGGACGAGGGCCAAAAAGAATCAAGAGATCAGTAATGACAATGTCAACTTCAACCTTTCAACAGAAAAGACCGACAGGCCAACTTTCAAAAGGAGAACTCACCCCAGACAAACCAAGCAAAAGCGCTAGCAGCTTTCTTCGTCGTGCAAAAGCTAGGCAGAGCTTTCTGAAAATCTTCCTTGGATCCTGAACTTGGACTTTCGGCGTGAGGATCTTTACTTGCATCTTTACAGCCAGCGGAAGTGTAAGCTGAAATAGTAGCTGCTAACGCTCCAATTAGCCCAACCAAGGTCCAAACGCCATTGACTACCAATCCAACTCTCGCTTCTCCCAGCGCTCTGTTTAAGCTTTTCCCGTATCTGTAGTTTGATCTTTCGTATAGGATCGGCACTAAGAGGAACATTGCCGAAGAAAGTAAAGCTGCGACTGAAAGAAAGAGTAAGAATCCTGTGAGACCAGATAGACCTCCTACCCATTTTCCTTGGAAGATAGCTAGAACGATGGCAGAGATTAAAAGACAGAATGCGAGGACTATCTGAGCTATTCGAGAGTAGAAGGAGAGCTGTGTGACTTTGTCCTGTGGGAGGTGAGAGGAGATTTGGATTGGAGATTGGGGTACGTCGTCAGAAGTCGGTAATGAATTAGCAGCGAGACAAAGACTGTCATCAAAAACACCGCTAGTCAGACAATGTCACATTTGGAGATGTACGAATCGAAGGAGAGGTGCCAATCAGAGTATGCCAACACCGCCTCTTCTCTCTCTCAGGATGCTGCGTGTCACTCGTAAGAGAAGGCTTCTCGGAGCAGCTGTGAATCTTTCCATTGTGATGGTAAGACTCTCTTCAAATCGAATGGGAGGCAATTGCTTCAATTTCAAAGCTCCGGTGCGGTATCCTTCAACCCTCTCCTGTCCTTTCCAGTCAGGTTCTCTAAGTCATGTGAATCCCACTGATTGAGACCTCTACTCATGTTCCATGCTCAAAGCTTCTGTTGAACTCACCTCATCGATTCCATCTGAATCCCCCCTCAAAGGACCAAGGTTACCAATTCCTTGAGAGAACTTGCTCTGTTTGTTACTTCCACCTGGACCTCCAGGTTGACCTCCCCTCTGATCCGCAGGTGGATCTAATTTGTCGAAGATCCTTTTTATTGATGTGAAGTCTACCATAAACGAAAAGTCTTTGTTAAGATGGTGATGTGAGAGAATCGATGGCAGTGCACCGTGTTGCTCTTCATTTTAGCGTGGAATTGGAGCTACTCGAAACCCCATGTTCTCCTGGTTCAATTGGATCTTCTCAAGTGAATCTAAGCTCGAGAAAAGCGAAAAGCTGAGGTTAGATGCTAGAAAAGAAGGTTCAGAGATGGCAGTCGCCTTTGAAGCAGCTTCTGAATCCTATCAGAGAGGAGATGGCCAGAAAGCAAAGCTACTGTCGGTCAAAGCAAGGAAACACGAGATGAAGATGAAAGACTTGAATTCATCAGCTCAGAAGCTCATTTTTGAGCATTACAATGGAGATAAAGAGAGAGGGGGAGATCAGATTGGTGAGTAGAACGAACCTTTCTGGTCTGAGTCCATCTCCGAGTTGACGTTCTCATTTCTCAATTCCACCTTCACATACAGACCTTCATGGACTCCACGTTGCGGAAGCTGTTGAACAGGCAAGGCTAGGAATTGAACGAGCTCGCAGAAGGCGGGAGCTAGAGCTGAGAATCATCGTTGGAAAAGTGAGTACTTCGAGTAGCGAGCTTTGAAGCTGCTAGGGCAAGTTCTGATCCTAATATTCTTGCCCTTTGATCTACGAAACTCTTCAGGGTCTACATTCTCCTGGCCAGATAGCAAAGCTCAAGCCAGCTATTGAGAAGTTGGTGAAAGAGTAAGTGTTCAACAATCTCTACTCTCCCACTTCAGTTTTTCTCTTCGTCGCAGCTCTCTAGAATATCATCTGACCTTGATCACCGATCACCCTCTTATCTTATCTAGTCAAAAGCTGTCCTGTAGGCTTGATCGTTCCAACTCGGGAGTCCTTATAGTTGATCTGGACAGACAGTCAAGTTTCTCCCCGTTGCTCCTCATTCTTCTTCTGGTTTCGTTGTACCTCTTCTTTCACTATGCTATGAATCTTTTCAGATAGACAGACTACGATTTGTTCTGATTGCCTGCAAGCAGAAAGAGGCAGTGCAGTATGTATTGTAGGTCGAAGCACGCAGCTCGCAGAAGAGCTCACAGACATGAACACCACTTCCTCAAGTCCAGTTCAGAGATCTAAAAACTCGAGCTCCGATCCGGAAACTGCGAAAGCTCATTCCAGAGAACCCTCAAGATCCAAACCTCAAGACCAGAAAGACAGAACTAGGGCCTTTACTTCTAGAAGCCTTATCTTTTTCTTTTGCACATCTATCCTCCTTCTTTTCCTCTACTACCGTTCTTCAACCTATTCTCAATTAAAGATGAAGTTCAATCCTTTCTCCAAAGATCATAAGGAGGGTCAGCAGGCTCACTTCGAAGCACCAGGCGCTGAGGGAGAGGAAAAAGTGAATGTGGCTGTGAGTGTTCTAAGTTGAGATCTCAGCTCTGATGCGATGTATTCCTTCGGCTTGGATGGCTCAGATGATTTATGGAGAAGAATCAAGCAGCTGACAGTAGTTAAGCTGTCAAGGAAAGAAGGGGAGACGCAGACGGAAGTATGTGGAGCTGGACCTAGGAGGCTAGGCGATAAGCCCTATCAGAGAGCTTAGTAGAGAACAATACCCCTTCTAAATCTCCAGAATTGTAGAGGTTTGATACTCTCGAACTCAGACCGCTTCTTGAGGGTAGAAAGAAGATCTCAAGGTCTGAGAGTCTTCGCTGCGTAGAATCTTCATCTGCAAGGCCGGTTGGTGCTTCTTGCTCTCGCCAATCTCATTTCTTTCCAATCGAGATCCATAGAATCTCAGAGAGCTCACTTCTTGGCCCTCGAGCTTTGCTTTCGATTGCTTAATCAGGTTCTCTCTTTCCTCTCCTATCCGCTGTAGTACTTCGTCAACTGGGGGATCTACGCCAGAAAGTACTTTCCAAAAGACGTCCCAGTTGAGCACTTGACTCATCTGCTCTATGCATTTGCAGACGTCAGACAAGATACCGGTGAGGTTTTTTTGACTGACAAGTGGGCCGATGAAGATGTGAGTTCCAAATTTCCTCGTCGCAGAAACCTTGCCTTCCCAGACCAACGATTCTTTCCTTTCGGGCTTTGCTCTTAGATCCACTATGATGGAGATTCGTGGAACGATCAAGGAACGCTCCTTTTCGGAAACTTCAAGCAGTGAGTCATCTGCGTGCTATCAAAATCTTTAGACCTGCGCTTCTCCGAAAGCCCACTTCCTTTTCTTTTCCCTTCCTATTCAATCCCATTATCATTCGATTGAACCAGACTCGCTTTACTGAAACACTCGAATCGAAAGCTCAAGCTACTCCTATCCATCGGAGGTTGGACGTTCTCTTCCCATTTCCCTTCAGTTGCATCTTCACCCTCTAGTCGATCAAACTTCGTCAAGTCCTCCATCGAACTTCTCGAGAACTACGGATTGGATGGATTAGACGTAGATTGGGAATATCCGAAGGATCCTAACCAAGCCGAGAATTACGTTTCTCTGTTGAAAGAATTGAGAGAGGGTCTAGATGAATGCTCGAGGAAGAGAGGACAAGGAAATGGAAAGTTCCTACTTACTATTGCTGCTCCTTGTGGAAAGGATCATTATGAGAAACTCAAGCTGAAGGAGATGGATCGATACCTGGATTTCTGGAACTTGATGGCTTACGACTATAGCGGTGGTTGGGACAGTGTTGCTGGACACCAAGTGAGTAATCGAAATGAATCGAGCCCTCTTAAAGAGTCCCATCTTGACATGTTGTCTCTTTTTTCTATCGAGATGTGACTCTCCCAAGTCGACTCTAGGCTCCGAGCTGACACTTACCTCTTTCGCCCTTTCCTCACTATTCTCGTTTCGAAGGCTAACCTTCACGGCCCCTCCCCATCAACAGAAACAGCAGTTCAACATTATGTTTCATCTGGAGTTCCTTCCAACAAGCTCGTGATCGGACTTCCTCTCTATGGAAGAGCATTCGAAAACACAGATGGAATCGGAAAACCGTTTTCTGGCATCGGAGAAGGAAGTTGGGAGGCGGGAAATTGGGACTACAAATCTCTTCCCCTTCAAGGATCAAAGGAACACTTCGATCAGAAACTAGGCTCTACCTATTCCTACGATGAAGCCAAAAGAAAGCTGATCAGTTACGACAGTCCAGACTCGGTGAAGATGAAGTTGGACTGGATCAAGCAGAAAGGCTTGAAAGGTTCAATGTTTTGGGAACTGAGTGGAGATGCAAAGGGAGAAAGAGGTCTGGTTGAAATGTCTGCAAGACAGGTGAGTCTAAGAAGGCACTCAGGCTTCAGATGAGCTCGCTCGCTCGCTACGAGTCTAGCCCTCCTGACAGTTCTTTGCCTCTCTTTTTCTTTTCACCTCTCAGCTCGGAATGTTAGACTCTTCTCTCAATACCGTCGACTATCCACATTCCAAGTTCGAAAACATGAGAAGTGGCTTCAAGTCATGATACCTTTTGTGCACATTCTTGTCCCATGTTGCCTTTGGCCTTTCCGTTTCCCTTTCCAGTCGAATTGGCAAACTAATTAACATCCCTTCAGATGTACATGAACATACGCATTCTTAGTTTCCAGTCATCGATTCTACTCCACCGTTACGATCCTATCCAGACTTAGAAGCGGACTGATGCCTGCTCACATAGACACGGTAGCTCAAGCTGCCCAGGAAAGGGAAAGGTGGAGTTTAAGCGTTCAAGATCTTCTCCCTTGTTCGTTTACTCAACTCTCGTGTTCGACCTCTCATAGATTGGGATTCACTGATCTTGCGTCCTTTCTCGCGGACCAGATTCTGGATCATCTAGATCTCATGAGAACTCCTGTGGTATAGTATGAGAGCCAAGTGGGGACGTCGATCGACTCTGTCGCTCAATATTGAGCTTGGCACACGCTGATCTCGAGAACTGAGAGAGCTAAACTTGGAAGAAGTGACCCATGGTGAAGGGTGAAGTTGACTGTTCTGAGCTCTACTCAAACCAAGAGGGAGCAGGAGATTCCGTTCTGAAACTTGGCACCACACCCATCATAGCTGACCCTCTCCTGATCCAGTTTGAAGACAGAAAATGAGAGCGAAAGAATGCCGCGCCAGACCTGGTCATTCTTCCCAGACGAAACAGTTGATCAAGTTTTCATCGGAAGCTCCCTTTTCTATGAGTGGCAAGATTGGAAGGAGAATTCTCTCGCATAACGATTTCAATCCTCCTGCGGCCGGAAGTATTCCGATAACTCTCACCTACATGATCTATCTTGAGGAGACCAAAGGCTTAGGTGAGAGGGGGAGCAGTGAAGAAAGATTCACGAAGTTCTTTTCTGAGTGTAGATGTGAGGTTGGCAGAACTCAGTGGCGACGAAGAGCCCATTGCACAGCAGAACTGGCTCTAGTTCCTGAGGTTCGTGAAACATTCAAAGGTTCAATGTGAGTGAAGATTCATCGAACCAAGCCGCTTTCAAGCCGAGACATTTTTGGATGGTTGATGAACCAGGCTGGACCCACGCCTCCTTGGATGGAATCAGCCTCCTGGAAAAGATCAACGCGTTCCAGTCCATCGAAAAAAGCCGTTATGAGGAGAAGGTCTTTTCGAACAAAGTTCTTCCCTCCCTTCATCCTCATCCCATTCCACTCCACTCCTTTCCTTTCTTTCTTCTGCTCTCTTGAGTGAAGACCAAGATCAACAACTCAGAAGCCTTCATCATTCTCAGTGCTTCACGCACATAGCTCTAGCCCCCGTTTATGGCTCTATTTGTCGTCTGATGGATGCACCTGAGTCTATAGAAAGGTGGAGTGGATCTGTATCTGTCATCTTGCCTCTCACTCTCTGCGGTTTCAAGGATCGGAAACTGAACCCCATCATCACACACCTCCTTCACTGACCTTGGAATGGATCTGTCAGCCTCAGAAACCCCTCGAGAAAGTCTAGCATCCTCCGGAACAATCAGAGTCAAGGCAAAGTTCAACCTTCGAAAGGCCACCTCGTTTCTGCACGTAGCTCTAACCTCCGTCTGCGGCTTCATGGCCGTCTACGTCTCAAACCTTAGTCTATAGAAAAGAGGATTGGATTCGATTGGGCGTTCTTTGCTTCTCTCTCTCCAAGAGTAAATGACTTAGAGATCGCACTTTGAAGACGACTCCGCCGAGTCAAGCTGCTTTGCTTCTGAAACACTTTTTGGTAGGCTGGGCCTGATTTCTTCGGCGCACCTTTCCCTTTCCTCTGCTGAAGAGTTCAGAAAGGTCAAAGGTTCTTCACACTTCCAAGTGCTTTCGGGTATATAGATTCAACCAGCACGAACGACCCTGGGTCGATTTGCCTACCCGAGTCTATAGAAGTGTGAGAAAGATTTGCTCACTTCTTCTTTTCCGCTAATATCTAAAGGGGATGGCGTCCTATACTTCCAACCCCTTTTTTCCTTCTCGATCCGCTCAGAGTCGACTCTCTGAGTACGGTGTTCGTGTTGGTTTTTGATTACCCTTCTTTTTCTTTCTTTTCTCTTTTGTCTTTTTCCCCTTTTTTCTTTTGAATACATGCCCTTGCTTGTGTTCATTCCTTCTTTCTCTGTGTGAAGCTTGACCATTCCAACGACGTTGCCAAATTGGCCCTCGATTGACATTTTGCGCACGAAGCCTTCGCTGTGAACGTCTCGAACTTTGCGGGATGCTGATAAGCTCATGAAAGTGATCTCCTTCTGAAGAGTTCCAAAATCTTGCCGAGAGATGGAAGTCAAAGCTGTGATTCGCAGGTCGAAATGAGGATTTGAAAGGCACACATTTGGCAGCTTTACATCGAAGAGGCAGGAGTTGAAGAATGGACAAGATCATCTTTGGCAAATCAGACAGCTGCTTACATCTCAACCAGTAGAAACTGCGAAACAAAGGAGACTGAATCTGGTCAACACCGTGCCGACAAGGATAGCGACTCACACTGCGAACCTTTTGAGGTCGAAAGAAAAGAATCAAGAAACAAGAGACATCACATTCGAAAAGATAAAGTAAAGCACGTCACAAAAACAAGAGCTAGGGAACCATTGAAGAGAAACCGAGCTGAAAATGTCCAACTAGACCTTGGTGGTCTGAGTGGCGGCGTTGAGGTTTTGGAAGAGTTCCTTTTGTAATGAACTGGAGCGTCTACAAGAAAAAGCCTTGATTTCCTAAATCCTGCTCACGATAAAGGGTCTCTTTCAACACTAAGTGAAGAAGATCCTCAACATCTTTTCTTTATCGGGAATTTACTAATGAATCTTCATTTCTTGGCAAGCCAAACTTTTCAATTTCTTTCTAAAGATGTGTTTAAGTCGAAAACCTAAGTGGTTTCAAGTTGCTATAAGTTGCTATCTACAGACCCCACCTTCTCTCAACCTTTTGCTCTTTTGAGATGAGCTTTTCTCTGATTCCTTCCGAGCCCTCTTCTCTACAGCTCATCTTTTACTTGTCGCCCTCAAACCTGATAAATACAAGCCCCTCCTCCAGGCTGAGTCACCAAAAGAGCATCATTGAGACCACTCTCGGTTAGATCTGGCCATCTTTTCTGGTAGAATTGAGTTTTGAGGGAATCAAGAACTTGCGGTAGAGCTGAAGATGGCACTAAATGAACTGTTGATCCTCCCCAACCAGCTCCTGAACAAGCGAGAAGAAAGAGGGGAACGGAGAAAAGTGTCAGCAAACGTTATATTCAACGTCGACTTATCTTCTGCCTCAGAACTGACCAGTGAACCTGCTTCCCAAACTCCCATTCTCTCTCGAGATCCTAACAACTTCTTCAATCTCATCACAACTGGCTTGATAGTTCTCCTTCAAGCTTCTCTGTGAAAGATTCATCAGATCTCCAAGGTTTTTATAGACTCCTTCTCCACTTTGAGAGGTCGTAGCATCAAGACAAATTTTTCTGAATTCCAAGACTCTGAGAGCTTCAGTTAGGACATGAATGACTCGTTTATAGAGAGAGAAAGCGGATGCTCGGACTGTATGGGTGGAAGGAGAGACACGTGAGATTAGTTGAGAGGTTAGAAAGATGATGACTTTTGCAACTCCTACATGATACATAGATCAAATGTGTTACTCACTTGGGAACTTAGTAGTAAACACCTTCTCAAACTCTTCACCTTCCAACCCAGTCAACTCCTCAACTTCTTCTCTCTTCAGCTCTCCTTTCGGTAAATTCTCTTCGACAATCTTTAAGAATTCTTGAAGTTTCAAGGATTCTTCATCTAGATTCGACCCATCATTCGAGGAAGGTTTATTTTGAGCGAAGTAAGTTTCCAGAAGGACCTTCAAAGTGAAATTACCAGTTTCTGGAACTTGAATTCCAAGTTTTTTAGCTAAAGCATAAGTTGCCATTGAAAGTTCTGCTACTCTAAGATTGTACTGAATTGGACCTGAGACCTGTGAGAAGGGGAAGTCAGAAGTGTAAGAGGGAAGAAGAAAGGGTGGCGAGACAAAGAAGATGAGAGACAGCGGACAAGCAGCTTTCTTCGAAGATAGAAGAACGTTACTCACCTTCTTGTCACTGACTACCAAAGTATTAGCAATAACCCAAACACATCCTCCATCTCCTTGGATCTCGGGCAACTTGGTAGGTACGACTTTCAACTTTGGGTAGAAAGAAATGTGAAGAGCATGGTTTGGAATTCCAAAGATTGAAGCTGCTTGGTCCATTCTGAAAGGGAAAGGAGAGAAGTTCAATAGAGATGCCAATATGAGGGAAGAAAAAAAGATGGAAGAGCGAAAAATTGAGACCGGTATAACGGTTTTCGGGAGGAAGAATCGGCGTCAGTCGATCTTGCCTTTCCGAAGTGTCTCTTTCCTCAAGAAAGGTTTTCTCTGGCGATGAAGAGATGAAGCCAAAGAGAATGGTGAAGCATCGTTGATGACTTACCCTCCAGAAGCTACTCCAACAAGACGTTCTGCATGAACGAAGGTTTGAGAGAACGAAAAAAGATCAGAATGTGGAAGTGGAGCAAGGAAGTGAAGGCAAGAGAATTGCTTTGAACTCGACTCAAGTGTCTCCTGGGTTCTACGATAGAGCTTGATTCAAAACTTTTAAAGACTAGTCTTATCTTTGAAAAGACCTGAGAAGACTGAGGGCAGGAGAGCTCAAATCGAACACCACAGCTCAATCTTCTCTACGTTCTCTCTCTGGACGACACTTGACAAGTCACCTATCTCCCACCTCAAACTGTAAAAGTTTTCGCCACTTCCATTTCGCTCTCTCAGTTTCTTCCCTAACTTTTGGATTTCATATGCTCGAGCTCTCCCTGGTCCTGTTGAACTCACCACTTTCAATAGCCACTTCTCCCATCTCATCCCTCTCAACAACTTCTCTAGCACCAAAAGATTGTAGGATGACCAAACTTGAGCAAACGGTCATAGCAGCTGAGCTAGAAAGAGAAGATTCAGGAGGAATGGAACCATCTACCAAAATCGAGATTGAAGTTGGAAGGTTGCCAGATAGTAGATTAGATGGTAAATGTGGTAGAAGTCCCTGGAAAGGAATGAATGTGAACATAGATGGAACCAGAAAGTCAATATCATTTCTCTCACAAGATCAACTCTGATACCATGAGGTGGTCACACGACTGAAGCTAGAAGAGAATCATAGAAATACTAACCTTATAGGCCACCTTGAAATAATTTGCCCATCTCTCATCTCCTTCATGAACTAAAGAAACACTCTCTGGATCTTTTGGATCAGCTAAGAATTCACATGGATGGAATCTTGAATTTGTATTGGCTAATCTGAACTTGATTTGTGATTGTGGAGTTTGAGAAGTTGTGTTGGAATTGGAATGTTCAACATGAACTGCCATTAGAATATCAGCTTCGATTGCCGCTGGTAAAACTGAAAACCCTTGATGATCGATATGTTCTCCAATGATGTTAACTCTTCCAGGAGCTCTAGCCACAAAATCTGGTTTCTCACCAAACTGATTATGAAAATTGGTTGCCAACCGATCCCAACGTGGAGCTGAATTCAACACTGAAGAAGTTGATGAATAAATTTTGCTCAAGTCAGAGACTAGTGGTACTAAATCAGATCTTGAAGCTGTCATGGCTTAAATTGTCGAAATGAGATTGAGAGGAGGAGGAGGCTGGGAAGAAAGGAAGGTCATGACGGAGCAATAGCTTCAGGGTGGAGAAGCGGAGCATGGCACCTAATACCGTTACTTTCTATTTTCACTCGACTCAAAGCTTTTATCTCTGAAAAGATCTAGCTCTTCAGATTTCAATTCAATTCATAATGATCATTCCCAAAGCCAGGTCGAGGAGCTTGAGGAAGGGCATCTCAGCTCCCCAATGTGCCCCTGCCTCGCACTCCGATTTTACAAATCCTCCTGCTCAGAAACAAATCACATTCCTTTCCAACAATCTTTTCCATAGGATCAAAATACTACTACCATCCCTATCCTATCCCAAAACATCCTCCCAACTTCTCCACCTTTCATCCTGATTCTTCCTCAACAAAATCCTCTCTTTCTCTTGACCGAAAAACCCACTCTCAGCCCAAGACCTCAATTCCCTCTCTGCAAAAGGACCAAAAATTTCCATTTCAGGAGATACGGATTTTTGTTCCGAAGTTGCTATTTGAGATAGATAGGAAGGTGACCATCGATATTGATAGGTTGCGGTAGTAATTTCTGGGTTTTCCATTTGGGTGTCTTGATTGGGAGTTGAGGAGGAGGCACTAGAAGAAAGATTTGAGTTCAAGGTTGGATTTGAGATTGTGTTCGAAGAGGTGGAGGTAGACGTAGAAGTAAAGGTAGAAGAAGAAGAAGAGGGAACCCAATCTTGAGAAACGATTCCAGATCTCCTAACCTCTCTTAACAAACCCTCGAAAGTTTCTTCATAAATGTTCAATTTCCCGAACCTTTCCATTAAAGCTGAAGAAAGAGTTGTGATTTCTTCCAAAGCTTTAGTAATAGGAAGATCTTTAATCGAGACGATTTCCTTTCCTTTCCCTTTGTCATTCCTATTCTCATTGGTTTCATCTCCATCCTTCATAATCGCTTCAGCCATTTTCTTCCCATAACCTTTCTTTTTCTTCTCTAATTCTTTTCTCTCCTTCAAAATCTCTTTCTTCTCATCTCCAATCCTTCTTAAACTTTCCAAAACGTTTTCTCCTTTCTTCATAAATTCCAATAGCTTTTTCTTACATTCCAATTCGTTCCCCACCGACTTATCCAATTCCAACCTTTTATTTTCCTCCTCTTTCTTTCTCTTCTCATTAGCTTCTTTAGTTTTCAAAATCCCCTTTCTAGAATAATTCCCCTTCAACCAATTATCAGCATCAGCTTCAGGATCTTTACCCTTTGTCAAATAATTTCCTTCTTCATCAAACCTTCCCAATTGATATTCAGATTTCATATTAAAGCTATCTAATTTGAATCCCATTCCTTTCTTTCTTTTGGTTTTCGATTTCTTAGAGGAAGATTCACCTTCTGGAGTAGGAGTTCTTTCACCTCTAGCATTTTCATCATCTCCAAATTCATCTTCTTCTTCTTCATCATCTTCATCTTCCAATTCCAATTCAGGATCAATTTCTTCCTCTTCTCCTTCTTGTTGTAAGATTTCAGCTTCTAATTCATCTCCTGGAATTCTAGTCACTTGTCCAAATTCTTGTCCTTCAATCTCACTTAACTCTAAGATTCTACCACCTTGATCTTCTTCATCATCTTTGATTTTCTCCTTCTTCTCTTCCTTTTCTTTGTCATCATCTAGATCGAACATGTCCTCATCTTGATCTTGATCCTTTCCATTCTGCTGTTCCTCTTCTTCTTGATCATCATCACTATCATAACCAGTAGTTACAACTCTACCACTTCTACCTGGTTGAGCTCTCTTTCTTGCTTTCTCTTCTAAATCTAAATCACCTGCAATGTCTGTTTCTGTATCTGTACCTTCTTGGATGGTTTGAGCTGATGCTGTCACATCTTGAATTGATGATGAGCTCGGTTCTTGAATTCTAACTCGTTTGGAGGATGAAGACGAAGGTGAGGAAGGTAATCCTAAATCTGACGCTGAAGGTCTAATCGCTGGAGTTGACACAGCTTTTCTTTTCAATGGCATAATCTGTTGGGTCAGATTGGAATTGGATTGGATTGGTTGAATTGGAGTGAAATTGAAATGTGGATGATAGTGGGATAGTGGAATTAGTTAGTGGATTGTCTCTCTTCTCTTCTTGACTCTCTCCTCGTTTCGGCAGCCATAATCAGATCCATTCTCCAAGATGGCCAACGAGATCATCAACTTCTTAAAAGCTCACAAAGGGCAAATCATCAAATACGGAAAGAAAGCGTTCGCTTGGTTCAAGAAGAGACAATCTCAGCAATCTCAGCAATCTGGACAATCTCAGGGTCAACAATCTTATGGTCAACAACAGCAATCTTACGGACAACAGCAGCAACAGCCTTATCAACAGAACAATCAACAGTACTCTGGTTACGCAGGAGCTGCTGGCCATGCTGGCAATGGTTATAATCAACAGCAGAGTCAAAATTGGAATCAGCCACCACCTCAAAATCAGTATCAGAATCAGAACCAGAACGTTCAACATGGGATGAATGGTGTCAAACCTAATCATGGAAAGTATGATGATAATATGGTGAGTAGGTAGAGAGGAGAAGGAAGAGTTTGGATCCCATTACAGGTTTGAGCAAATCAGATTGAATCAGTTCAAGTGAAAAGCCATGAGCTGCGAGCGAAGTCTAAGGAAGGGGGAAATCATTGGCAACAGTGTCATCGGATATCCTCGTAGCTGCTACAAAGGCGTAGAACTTAAGAAGCAATGGTGAAGGGGAAGAAGAAGAGTAAGCGGTGATTGAATCAAAAGATGGAGGCTTGGAACCTTGAAGATGGAAGATGGATTGGACGATTAATTTAAAGGGAAAGGGAAAGAATTGAGATCTCTAGAAGTCTTGAAAATCAAAGAAGTGCTTTACTTTTCTGCAAGGTCCTCCTTCTCAACCTCTCCTCCTTTCCCCCTCCCTCTCACCCTCACCCTCTCCTCTCCCTCCTCTCCCCACTTCCTTCTTCTTCATCCCTTCACCCCTATCTCCATCCAGGTCAATCAAGCCAACACGAAATACAAACAACTTCGAGACCAAGCTCGTTCAGAAGGGGATCAAATGGCAAAATGTTTCGATGCAGCTCATCAAGCTCATAATCAAGGAGATGGGGCTAGAGCAAAACAAATGTCAAATCAAGGTCATCAACATCAAGAGAGAATGAATCAATTGAATCAGGAAGCTAGCGATTGGATTTTTAAGGCTAATAATGAGGATAGTGGAGAGAATGAAGTTGGTGAGTCTCTCTTTTTTTGGAGCAAAAGATGTTAAACCTGTTTTTCTTGTTTTTTGGGGGATCTTCTTCTAGGGTCAAGTATTTGGTATCTACTCTTTTTGAGGAGTTGGGAAGAGAGAGTTAGATCTGTAATTGACTTTGCCTGCTCTTTCCTCTCTTGGATTTTGACATCTTCTTCCCAGATCTACATGGACTTTATACTCAAGAAGCTATCAAACGTACTGAGCAAGCTGTTAGAGATGCTCAAGCTCAAGGTAAAACTGAATTGAGAGTCATTGTTGGAAAGGTGAGTTGATGTGTCTTTCATGTGATTTCACTTCACTTCGATTTTCGAGACGTGATCCTCCTAAGAGGTCGATCTGACGCTCAAAATCAATTTTTTCAATGCAAACCAGGGAATCCACTCTAAGGATCACGTAGCTCATATCAAGCCTGCTATTGAAAAATTGATGAGAGAGTGAGTGCTTCTGACAAAACAAACAGGTTCTCTGACTTTTCGTCTCTTGAATCTGTTCGATAGGTTTCTCGTCGCATCTCACTGCTTCAGACTTGCTAAATTCCGATCTTTAACCTCACACTTTCTCTCTTATTACCTTACAGTTACAACTTAGCAGCTCACCTCGATCCTCACAACTCTGGAGTTCTAGTAGTCAACCTTCAAGGCCAAGGAGGAGGTTCAAGAGATGCTGGTTTCACTAAAGATTTGGCTAAGCAAGCTGGAGGTGATGAAGAACAGGTGAGTAGTACTTTGAAGAATGGAAGGCGAATCAGAGATGCAGTTCTTTCTCTTGCTGACTTCCTTCTTTTTCTTTGACTTTTACTTTCTTTACCTCGATTTCTATACTATCCAGTGTACCATTATGTAACTGATCTTGGTCCAGTAGTCATCTTGCTTCCATTTTCAATATTTGAGTCTTCAAGACCCGTTCTCCCATCTTCTTTCTCCCTTTTTTATTTGCTCTTATATTTAGAAATCGCATCGCGTTATACCTATTATCCACGTTCAATTGTTTCAAGCCCAACGAGATTTGAAATCCGAGGCTCAACAAGCACCGAAACCTCGACAGATATTTAGTATGCATCACTTGTCACTTTCAAACTTGAATAAAATACAAAAAGCTGCTCACAGCTGCTCCACTCTGATGACACCAGCGGTTCCCATCCTATTTTCGAAGGCCTCAAACTCCTCCTTGCCTTCCCGATCCGACGTTTGTACTAGAGCAACCCATCCACCCAGAGCGTAGACTCCTTCTTCCTTCACGAGAGCTTCTGCTTTGAAGTGCTGCACACTTCGGGGCGAGAGCGTACCCCGATGAGTCAGTCGAGAAAGATAAGGAATGACTGGGTACTGTTGATGGCTATGATGGGATAAGAAAAAAGGGGATCAGATGATTTTCTAGCGCTCACGATGCCCTGCCTCGAAGAGACTTACCTTTCCGAATCTGACCCTGAACCTTGGAGGTGAAGGACGAATTTTGCTGAGACGATGTTGGAGAAATTCTGAACTACGAATGAGATAGCAAGTCGTAGTGGTCTGAAGTGCAGTATGGAAGAGGTAGAGATTAGTTTACGAAGATGGAAAGCTGAAGAAGTGCAAAGACCCACCCTTTCGCGAAATCGTGCCGCGTCCTTGATTCCAGCTCAGTCCTGAAGACCAGAGGATCTTCGGAGAAGCTGAGTCTACTTGAAAAGAGGTTCTTGAGCAGGGCTGCCTTCTCTCTAGCTGTCTGAGCGTACATGCTTCTGATAGCTGCCCCACCGCCTCCTCCCGTGAGCTCTCTGAGCTGATTGTGAGAAGGTCCTAGAGAGAGTCCGAAGATGAGAAGCTGACCACTTCGAGCAGGAACCGAATCCGAGGATTGAGAGCAAGTCCAGCTAACTAAGACGTCTACGTCTCGAGGCTCGTAGAGAGGGAAGATTCTTTCCCTGTCTGAGGTGGACATGGCTGGAAATTGATTTGAGAGGGTCTTCCTCTTCCAAGCTAGTCGAGACGCTCGAAGGAATCGACTTGGGTTTGAGGTAGGTCCAGTTTCAGATTGGTCTCCCAGTGCTTCTTGGTTGTCTCTCGAACATTCGAAGCGACTTCGATGCAGCCTAGTCGAAGACGGTCGAGCTGAGTGGTCGATATCACGTCCAGAGATCAGAGTCCTTAGTTGACCAACCGTGTAAGAGACGTCTGAGATTGGAGCAGAATCCGACGAAGACCTTGCCTCGAGCTCGGGAGCTGAATCCACGAGAGCAGAGACGTAGCTGGTTTGCATGGAAGAGATGTTACCAAACTCTAGCTGTGAGGTCTTCTCAGAAGCGACCCACTGAGGACTGAGAAGTTCCACGGTTCTTATCTGCAGATCAGCACTTGACTGAGAGACGTTCGAAGCCTAGGTGCGTGAAGAGTGAAGGCAAGGAAAACATCAGCGGTGTGCTTTTGATCACTGGCAGGTGAAGATTCCACTCACCTCTAGAGACAAAGAATACAACAGCTCGTGAGATTTTGAAGCCTGAGAAAGTACCGTGCAATCTAGAACATTCCGAGTGAAAATTTGATGAGCAAAGCGTCCACTCAGAGTTCCGCCACCCTTTTCGGACTGGGAAGAAAGAAAGATGCGGAAGGGGTCAGTCGTCGTGTGAAATCAGACCCTTTCTCGAGATAGCTTACCTCGTAAACGAAGAGACACCGAGCCTCGTTCAACCCTGCAGAGACTCCTCGAAATGCGACCTGGAGCTCCAGAGAAGCTCCTGCTTCGAGCTTCCCCATCGGCAATTCGATCTCTATCGGCACTTCCCCATCCAGATCGTTTCTCACGAAGACGGAGGCAGTCTCGACGTTCTCTTTCTTTGATTCGAAATCCTGGTCCAAGACTTGAAAGGCCGATGGATCTTCCACCAGAACCCTCAAATCTTGAAGAGAAACGCTGCCAACGTTCTGAAGGATCAGGGTCGCTTTCCTTTCTTCTCCTGTGAAGAGCTCTAGAGGTCCCTCCTTCAGCTGAATCTTGAGCGAAGGTTTCGGCTCTCTGACTTTGACGAGCAAAGATTGGTCTGGAGCGTAGGTGGGAGTGAGTCGTTGCTCTCGAGTCGCATTGAGTCGACGACCTCGTTTCTTGAGAGATTGGGAGAAGGGAACGATTCCACTGAGTAAGAAGCTCAATCCTGTGACTTGAAGAGAGCTAAGTTTTGAAGATTGAATCGAGAAAGATACCTGAATGGGGAGCAATGGGTGCGAGATGATCAATGAATGGTGCGAGGTGAGACACCAGATTTGCACTCACCAGTCGTTCTTCTTCAGGACCAAGCTGAATCTCCTCGATGGTCTCTACTTTGAAACCAGCTTCATCCGTTGCCTCTACCTCTGGAGCTGCAGCAAGGCACACAAAAGGCTTGATGGATGTCAAAGTGACTGAAGTGTTGAGAGGGTTACGAGCGATCAGGTCCAGAAAGATCAAGTCGTCCGTGGAAGCTACGTTCTCTCCAGACTCCCTAGCCAAAGTCGTCGGCCATTTCCTCTTCGTTGTTCCAACGACCCGAGTTTCTTTGTAGCCTCTTTCTAAGAAGGTAGATTCCAAACAGATCCAGCCATCATCGTCAACGATCAGAGTTTCGTCCAGAGCTCCAGCTAAAGAATCTTCTTCCTTCTCCCAGCTCGGAAGGATTCGTATGCTAGACTTTGAAGTGTCGAAGAAGCAGGAAGGTAGCTTAAGGTTGCGCTCTTTGACAAGCTCTGCTACATCTCTTCCGGTGTACTTGAGAGCAGTGAGGAACTCGTCGAGATAAGCCTGGTGAGGAGCTACATTAGCACCTTGGTTGTTTCGTAAAAGAGTGACGTAGTGTTCAGTAGCTTGCTCAGCGTTACCATCGTTGTAAGCTTGCCTTCCAAGTTCGTGTTCTACGTGATCTTCCACCAAGGTCCACGCCTTTCCTTTGTAGAACCTGGCAGCTTGGACATAGCATTTGAGACTGAGGTGCTTCTGACCGCAATCTTGATAGCGATGAGCAGCCATGACCAGATGGACAGCATGCTTCCGGAGCGCTCTGCGTGGAAGCTTGAGGTCGCAAAGAGCTGCTTGTTCGAGTAGAAGAGCTGAGAAGACTTCCTCTGAAGAGGCAGAAGCTCTAAGAAGAGCAAAAGGAGCTGATTGATAATGGGAGAGAGCTCGATAAGCTTCGTAGTAGAGGAGAGTCGCTCGAAGCGAATGGATTTGAGAGGGAGAACTTGAGCCTAAACGAGATGAGAGTGCGTGCTCGTGAGAAGCTTGATAGAGATAGGAATCGACGTCGATTGGTGGGGACCTGGAAGTGAGCATCATCATCAAATGGGATAGACCGAACATTTCCTGATGGAAGAAAAAAAGAGCAAAGACGCGAAGGACGGTCAGTAAGAAGCTCAAGAAGAAACCAGGAGATGCAGGCTTTTCTCGATCTTCAAACTTACCGTTGCTCCTGCTGAGTGCTTGGTAGCCTTATCACTTCCATAGTCTTTTCTTCCGATGTCGTACATAGAGGCAGCGAGCTGGTAGTCTCGAGTCATAAACGCGAAGTCAGCCAGTCGTCGAGTCTGCGCCTCTATCGAAGTGGAAGGATAGCTATGGACGAAAGAAGGGATTTGTGGCCATACGTAAGTGAAAGCGAAAGAATGCTGAGAATCTACAGAAGTATCTGCTCACTAGTGGTGAAGGGAATTGTAGCCGGGCACAGCAGCTTGTCCTGGAGCAGATCCTGAGCTCTTGCTGCCGAAAAACTTCCTACCAGCACCGAAAAGCTTTCCAGTGAGCCCTCTTCGAGAGGCAGCCAGCTGTGAGTGGGAGGAAAGCAAGATTTAGAAGGGAGAGATACCTCCGGTAGCTGGAAGAGAGAACTCACCTGCTCATTCCATTGCTGCACGCATCTCTCCATGAAAGGAACGAGACTCTGGGCAGCCAATTCTCTGACGAAACCTCGCAGCCTCTTGACATCTTCCTCCGACAGCCGCCTTCCATATTCAGGTAGATTCGAGCCTTGCGGATTTGAATCGCTACTCGAAGCTCTAGCGTGACCTCTTGGCTGGAGAGCTTTGCTCCAAAGGCCAGATAGATGAGCAGCCGCTGGAGAGAGAGTAGAATCCAAGTTCGAGTTGATTTGAAGAAGACAGCAGTGCAGACCATAGGTTTTCTTGATACTCTCGAGTAGAGATAGCGACCTTTTAGATGAAAAGAGAAAGAGAGGAAGGCAGAGAAAAAGTTAGCACAGATCACCAAGATCGGATTAAATCCAGGCTGGACTAACTCAGTGAGATCTTCTCCGCTCTTCCCGACATCATGTAACAAGACGTAGTATCTCAAGACGTTTGGATCCATGTAAGGCCGCTGAGAGAAAGCTGGAGAAGTCGTCGAAGCCTCGTGCAAAGAGGCCAGAGCGTTTAAAGGATCAGGAGACTGGGAAGAGATAGCAAGGATGACTAGAGGCGCAAAAAGGGGGAATTGAGGGGCGAAATTGGAATCAAAAGCTGGCTGATGGGAAGAAGCTGATGAAGAAAGATTACTCACTTGCCACTGGATGGTTGAACGTCTCATGCTCGCTGACTAGACGATTCCCAAGGATCATATCTCTAAAATCGGCGAACCATGGAGTGATCTCCTCGAGAGGCTCTGGGAGCGATAAAGGAAGCAAAGGAAAGGGGGGGGGGAGAATTAGCTCCAGGTTCGCAGCATGACTTTGATCTTGACGTCCATGTTTCAAGAGACCGATCATCTATTGTATATCAGCTTCAATCTGCACACCAGCTTGCTCCCAAGCTTGCTCCCACCCGTTCCCAATCATACTCACTGTTCAAGACTTGCTCATCGAGCTTCCCCTCTTTATCCAACAACTCGCTCCACCCTTGCATTTCCCATTTCTTAGAATTTCCACTGAGATGAGCAGAGACTTCATCCAAGAGCTGTTCAGGTCTAGCAGACGAGAGCAACTTGGGTTGAGGTGCCAAACTTGATGAAGAGGTTGCTGTGGATAGACCACCTTGTCCAAAAGAATGAGAGCCAGTTGCGGTGTCGTTGCTTGAATTAGAGATGGTGGGAGGTATTCCAGAATCACTTCTTGAAGCTTGAGGTCTTGAAGCTTCGATAAGAAAGGAAGATAGAGGATCAAATCTCAAGGAGAAGGTTGGGCAGGTCTTGGTCTCAAGCTGAGAGGTTCTAACAGAGACTGCGGGAGAAGAGGTGTTGATCAGGGAGAGGATTAGAGTCGATTTGATTGAGTCTATTCAAAGTGAGTAGTTGACTCACTTCCTTCCACGCTGTTTTCGAATGGACGTAACAAGCTTGCGAAGTCGTAGAGCCCATTCTCCAAAGCTATCTCTTCCACATCTGGACTTGAAAGAACGGCTACCCTCGGAGAAAGTGTTTGATGAATAAGTCCCTCTGAGATTCCCATTTCTCAGGGACGAGAGAATTGAAGAGGGAGACTGAGGTTGAGGTAGTTAGAAATTGTTGAGAGGAAGATCGAAGATAGGAGCTCTCCGCGACTCCATCGCCCATGATTCTTCGAAGCTAATGAATGATTGATGTTGATACGTATATAGACAGATGAGCTGAAATGCAATGAATGCCTTATTGACCGGCACCTTTCCCTTCCTCTTCCCTCCTCTTTATCGCCTCAATCAATCTATCCCTCCCCTCCCATCTCCTGCCTCCATTTCTTTCTCTCTCCCACTCCTCCAAGAGAGCTATATCAACCGCTCTATCTGCTATCTCGAACACCCTCTGGCAGCTACCAGGTCCCGTTCCATTAGCTGTCGTAAGCCCGAGTCCTCTACCCTTTCCTTTGCTTGTCCCTACTTCCTCTTCCGGCTTCGCATTGGAAGTCAAAGCCTCGTTCAAACCTTGCTCCTCAGTATCTGTAGGAGGAGAAACGAACCTCATACTCCTAATTTCTGAAGGTAGAAACGGTTGATAGACTGGATGAGCAAAACTAGGTTCATACCGATATTCTTTTCCGTATCCAATATCTTTCATAAGTTTGGTAGGAGCATTTCTAATATGCAATGGAACTGGATGGTTGTAACCTTCCCTAACATGCTTCACAGCTTTCTTAAGAGCTCTATAAGCTCTAGTGGATTTATGAGCTTCAGCTAAATAGATCACAGCCTGAGCTAGAGGTTCTGCACATTCTGGATAACCAATGACTGATGTTGCTGTGTAAACTGAAGTAGCGACTTGTAAAGCTTCCGGTGTACCTACATCTTCAGAAGCAGCAATAATCAACCTTCTTGCGATGTAAAGCGGATCGTCTCCACTCGTTATCATTCGAGCTAACCAATACATAGCTCCATTTGCATCGGATCCTCGTATCGATTTGTGAAGAGCAGAAATTGTATCGTAGTGCATGTCTCCGGATCTATCGTAGTTGAGACTTGTCCTTTTGAGAGCTACTTTCAATTCTTCCAATCTTACCTCAGGAGGAGAATTCGAATCTTGAAACGTGACCAAAGCCAGTTCAAAGGTGGACAGAGCGCTCCTACGATGAAATCAAAGATATGGATAAGAGCAGAGGGTCAGAAGAGGATTCCAACGAGGTTGGGCTGCGATTTGCGAGAACTTTGACTTGCCTCGCGTCACCATCAGCCAAGTTAGCGATCCATTCTAGCATCTCATCAGTAACAGACCATTCTTCTTGAGATTCCTTTTCCAATCCAATCTCTACAGCTCGAGTTCTAGCATTCTTGAGGATCTGGAGGCAACTTTCGACGCTTAGTTTCTTGAGGATAAACACTCTCATTCTGGAAAGTAAAGCTCCTTGAAGTCTGAAGGATGGATTCTCAGTTGTAGCTCCTATCACGATTATAAGTCCTTTTTCCAACGCAGGTAGAAATACATCCTACGGGGAAAGGAGAAGACTCAGAAGAAATTCGTTGGAATCGTTGAATTTGACACTCACCTGCTGAGCTCTATTAAACCTTTGGATCTCATCCAAGAAGAGAACAGTCCTCTGACCATTCAGTTGTAGTCGATTAAGAGCTTCATCAAAGACTTTCTTGACATCAGTCGTAGTAGCAGTAGTAGCACTTAATTCGACGAATCTAAATGGATTGGAAGTTGAAGCTTCTCGAGTGAGTAACCTCGCTAAAGTCGTCTTTCCAGTTCCAGGAGGTCCCCAAAGAATGCAGCTGGGGATTAAGCCTTTTGATAGCATTCCTTTGAGTGGTCCATTGATGACTTCTTCTTGTCCCTATTCGAGAGGAGACAAAGACAACGTCAGAGCTGATACTGAGCTGGACTTCCCAGACTTCTGCTCCTTGCTTAGCTCCTCCAACCCCATCTCATCTTCTACGTCGTGCCTTCCCTGAATCTTGCCATTTTCCTTTGCGTGGAGGGTCTCGCAGCCAAACCAGTTGAACTCACGAGGAACTCATCCAAACTTCTGGGTCTCAATCTTTCTGCAAGAGGAGCAGCTGCTTCCATCCTACTCTTCGTCGTGATCGGAGCTGATTGCTGAACTTCAGAATTATCAAAAGTACTAACGTCTGGTTTGCTGCTACTGGAAGTAGAAGCGATGGAGGTAGTAGAGGTGGAAGGAGCAGGATTGAATCTTGACTTCTTGTGAGAGTTGCTGTTCTGGCTAGTTGAGTTGCTAAGTCTCTTTAATCCTAGAGTTGAATCACGAATTGCGTTTTCAGTCTTCAACTTAGGTATGGTTGGAGAAGAATTAGAAGTAGATTGAGTCTTTGAAGGAGTGGGGATATTTGAGGTTCGCTCTTCTGCTGGCTTATCACCGGCTTGATGAGGTAGATCTCCTGCAGAAAGGCATCTGTCAAGATGGTCATTGAGGAGAGAGTAGGCTATCTCATTTGAGCAAGATGGACAATTGACTTTTGAAGATGAAGAGGGTGAGGCTGCCATTGAGTGGGAGAGGACAAGATAGAAGGCGAGAGAGATGCAATTTTTTTCGAGACTTATATTCAGCACATGAGGCATCCTCAAAACGGATTGAAGAATAACAATTGAATTACAAAGATTAAGTCAGAAACATGAAAATTGAGAGTGGGAGAATGAGAAGCTTGAAGAACTGAGACAAAGGTGAAGTGGGCCGGGAAGGAAAGCTATTTACACAATAATCCATAACATAGAAGACCCACTACTTGAGCACGAGAAAGTAAAGTAAATCATTTAGGATAAGGAACAGAGGGTACTGAAGGAGTGAGATTCCAAAAAGCCTCCTTAAACTCGCTCTTGTCCGACTCTTCAGAAGAAGAAGCAGAGACAGGTCTATCGATCTCTCTTCCAGAATACAAGTACCCTTCGCTTCTCCTCAAAGTTGAGTTATAAAGAGCTGGAGAGATTGGAATTGGAGAATAACTAGACCGAGGTCTTTCGACAATGATTCCAGTTGAAGCTTCGACCATGTAAAACGAGTCAGGACTGTTTGCGGGCAACTGGATTTGTGATTCGGACGTTGAAGATTTTCTTTTGGATTCTCTTCTTCTGGTTAGATAGACCCCAAATGCTAGGATAGAGAGTAGGAGTCCGAGTCCGAGAGTGAGGCCTGAGGACGGAAAGTGTAGTAGAGTCAGTGAGGAGGTTGAAAGTCATTGTTGCCCTTTGTGACTCACCTAAAATAATATGAAGAGTCTTCTTACTTATGCTGTGGGAATGCTGCTCTGATCTCAACCACAACACAGCCATGATGGGCAATGGGAAGGGAGAGACGGATGGACGGGGGGAAATAGGTGGATTTCTATTCACTCTTTATGATTTCCTTGATGGGACCTTGCTTTGATCTCAGGGGAGATCAAATGTCCAAAAGTGTACATAAAGACAGCTTCTTTTGGAGGGAGAAACGATGGAGGAAAAATTTCAAGGCCAGCAAGGGGAACCATCCTACCAAAGGCTTGATCTTCTATTCTTGACACTGGGATCCTGGAAATGAAGGAACGAACCTCGGAGGATCGAGCCCGACTCGTAGAGTTTAAGCATTTTGATTTGAAAGTTGGGATGTTTGAGGATTGGGCAGTGAGTGGACCTAGAGAACGATGGCGAGAGGAGAGAAGGAAGGTCTAGACGTAGGAGCCCTCGAGCCAATTGATGTCCTTGAGAACCTTTACTTCTGGGAGGGTATAGAGAGGGAGAAAAAAAAAGAAAAGAAGAGAGAGGGGAGGAGAAGAGGAGAGAACTCGATGGTCTAGAACAGTGACGTCAACGAGTGTGGAGGTTCATTTTGATGCGGGATAGATTATCTTCTTCTCCTTCTTCTCTCCCACCAACACCCCATCCTAACTTTACTCTTCAATAACTTTCATAGTTTGAGTATCATTAACAAGACCATCACAAACGTGAGTATCACATGAAGTCCTCTCACATGTTCTATTCCAGAGATCGATCGAGATTGAGTTGGTGGGGAAGGCTCTTCTCTCCTTTGTCTAAGTCATCTCTTTCTTGATGACTCGTGATAGGATTGGAGAAATAGCTGGTACGACACAGATGCCCAAGAGACGATAGAGAGTGTATCGAGTGTTGGATGGATGTTAGTGTCAAGTGGGGATTTGGTCTAGCTGCTCTCTCTCGGCTTCGCTCTGCCAGCTGCCATTCCTTCCTCTCTGGAACCTCTCTCTTCTTCTTCTTCTTCTTCCTACTCTCTGATCAATTGCATTCAAATCCTGCACTAGAACTGTCATCATCTATTCCAGTTGCCTCTCGTCTGGCTCCCTCGCTGTCTCGCATCTGTCCTACTTTTTTCTAACCCATCCATCCATCTCTTACCTCCTCTCTCCTCCCGTAGTCAACCTCGCTTCATCAATCCATCAACATGTCTCAATACGACGCCCATTCCATCTCTCGCGCTACCTCTCTTTCACGCAAGTCCACTGTGGCTTCCCGTAATGCTTCTTTAATCAAGAAGAACACTGGCCCACATGAGCTCAGACCTTCCGACATTCTAATCGAGAGATTCACTGGTGAGTAAAAAAACACAGAGTCTCATGAAGAGGAAATGCGATCGAAAGATTTTCAATTCAGAAGAAGGAAAGGCCACAGAGAAGGATGCTCCGACGGGAAAGGATGGGGGCAGGAAGAAAAAAGTGGAGAAGCTGGATGCGGGAGAACTTCGATGAAGGATTTCTACCCTCCTTCTCTCAATCAGGTGCAAGACGCTGGCTGTGATATTATCACTCTTTTGGAGTTGGTTGCTTTTTGCTTCTAGAATTCTAATTGGGCCTTTAATCAACTTCGGTCCTTCCACTCACTCTCTTCTGCCTCTCTCTGCTCGATTCCCTCCTCTCCCTCTCTTCGCAGGTTGGAAGCACATCACCAAGCAGCTCATCTCCTACTTCGAAGGTATCGCTGATATCGAATACAACACCGCTAAGGAGCTCACCAAGCTAGGAGGAGTCATCCAAGTCCCATTCAAGGAAGGAAACCAATTCCTCGGAGAGGACGGTATCCAAGACATCTACTACGGAATCCGTGACAAGACTCGTGTCATCGCTGATCACCACGCCAACCTGGCCAAGACTGTCGAAGGATCCATCGTTCAACATCTTCAAAAGCTACGTTCAGAGATCAAAGCTCACGTCAAGAACGTTCAACAAGATACTGGAAAGCTAGCCAACTCCGTAGCTAAGGAACGTGAGATGTCTACCAAGATGATCTCCGATCTAGCTCGTTCCATCACTCTTCTCAAGAACACTCCAATGAGTGTCACCGCCAAGGAGGATCCATACTCAGCCAACTCTGCTGTCTTCCGCCAACTCCAAAGACAAGTCAACGAGGAGAACGCTCTCCAAAAGTCCATCATCATCATGCAACAGAACTCTGCTCACTTCGAAGAAGGTATTGTTCGCTCCATTCAATCTGCATGGCAAACCTTCGACGAATGGTCAGGAAGAATGTCTGCTCAAGTTCAAGATACCTGGTTGTCTCTAGGAACTCAAATGCGTGGACTTCAACCAAACTCTGAATGGATCGCCTTCGCTGCTCGTTCCGACCACCTCCTCGACCCAGACACGCCTCTACGTAACCCAGAGACCATCGACTACCCAGGAAAGGACGATCCTTCAGTCATCCCAGTTCACCAAGGAATCTTGGAACGTAAGAAGCGCTTCACCAAGACCTACAAGGAGAGCTTCTACGTCCTCACTCCAGCTGGATACCTACACGAACATGGATCTTCCGACACCACCAAGCACCCAGCTCCAGAGCTTTCGCTCTTCCTTCCAGAATGTACTCTTGGTGCTCCATCTACCATGGCTGCCAAGTCTCACAAGTTCCACATTGAAGGAAGGAAGGTCACTGGAAACCAATCCGCTGTTGCTGCTAAGGGAATCGCTTCTCTAGGTATGGGTAGAGAACACGCTTACACCTTCCGTGCTAGATCTCACGAAGAGATGATGGAATGGTGGAACGACATCAAACAACTCTCCAAGGTCTACCTCACCACCTCCGAACAGATGGACAGAACCGGTCCAGTTCCAGCTGCCGTCCGTGCCGCCGGATACCGTTCCGAAGAGGAAGAGGAGGAAGAAGATGGATCATCCGTCGAGGAGGAAGATGACGACTACGAAGAAGCTGAAGATGAAGAGGCCGCTGCCAACACTGCTCACAACGCTGCAGCTACCCCAGCTCCAGCCGTTGCCGGAGCTGCCTCTACTCAAGCTAAAGCTACCCCAGCCGCTGGAGGTGAGGAAGAGACACCCGCCTACTCTGGTGCTACCAAGGAATCTGGAGTCGAAATCGGATCCAACGGATACGCCGTCGAGAAGAAGGGTGAAGCCGCTGCTGGTCCATCTGCCGGGGAACCATCTCAAGATGCTTCTGGAAAGGGAAAAGCCACTGAGGAGGCTGCTAAGGAAGGTGAGAATCGAGAGAGTTGATGAGCGACGATCTTCATGACTTCGATGAGCGAAATTGATTGATAAGTTTCTTGCTCTTCCTTCCACTTCACAGCCTAAACTTCTTCCAATCATCTCTCAAGTGCCTAAAGCTCCTATAGTCTACTAGCCGATACCCAATTTTGGATTTTAATGCTTCTCTCGTTTCCTTCTTCGAAGCCCTTACTTTATGCTTTCGCCTTTCAGAAAGTCGTAACTATTTCAAACCCCATTCAATCCCAACATAAAGTCTTGCAAGTTCTTCAAGTTCCTTCGAGTCGAATTTACCCCCGCTCAGTGAAGCCACTCTCCTTTACTTTTTTCTTTCCTTTCAGTTCTTGTTCTTCTCTTTATATGCTCTCTTCTGTTCCCTTTTTCTTTCTTGTTGCTTTTCTTCCCTATAACTCGCTCCGTTTCATGTTCCAAATTTTGAAAAATAACGCCCAAAACTTGGTTTCGTCAATGTTCCCTTGTCGCTATAAATATTTAAATCTTTTCCTAGTCCTCGGATTTCGGAAGCTGTAAATATTCTTTTCTCAATAAATTCCCTTTTCGTTTTATCAGAGTCGTGTGAGAGCGAATTATAATGACAAAGAGATCGAAGGAGGAAAGTCAGATCTCGACTGAATCGGTTTTGCATGAAAGTAAGTGTAATGGATTGAATAGAATTGAAATGGGAAGAATCAAAATATGTTGATATAAATTGTACGACATCCGAAAGGTCTTGAGAGATGAGATGGAGAGAGAACAAAACATGAAATGGAAACGACGGAGCACAAAAGGAGAAGGGAAAGTTGGAGAGTTGGAGAAAAGGTCGATTGATGGAACAATGCAGAAGGCGAAGAGAGCGTGTAACACAAAGAAAGACGAAAAGAGCAAAGAGAGGGAGGGGTTCAGATAGGCATTGATGCTTCAAGGTTTGACTCTCAGGCTACCTCTCAAGTCTTGAGGTAAAGTGTCAACCAGTTTCTCCAGCTGTTTGAGCAATCTAGATTTCCTATCCTCCAACTGTTTGACATTAATATGACCTCCACTAAGAGATGTAAAAGTGGCATTTGAAGAATTGGAATTATGGGAAGAATTCGAGGAGATTGAGTTCCTACCATAATCGAGATTAGTAGAGTTGATGGGAGTGCTCGATTTATTACTATTGGTCTTCATACTATTTGAAGTTGAAGTGGTCAACCCAGAGGAAGTAGTACCGTCTTTCAGATGTGTTCTCATAACCTCTACTTGATTTCCTGAATCTTCGCTTCTTCGACGAGTTGTAGTGTTGACGTTCGAATCTGCTACTGGTTGAGAATTGACGGTAGAGATACTAGTTCTAGCATCTGTAAACTTCTCGGAACTGGCAGAATCTCTGCTAGTGACCTGTTCCAAAGAAAAGAGTTGGCTAGGTTGAGTTGGAACCTTCTGATCTTTCACCTTGTTCGGTTCATCAGTTCTCCATCTTGAAGAAGGACCTAAAGTTGGAGGTTGACTTAATTTAAGGTCTACTCTTCTGATCTCTTCTACTAGCCTTTCATATAGATCTAAAGATTCAATCTCTCCTCTAGTCTTGGCAAATTTAGCAACATCACCTTGTTCCAAAACCAAGACTCTTCTTCTTCTCTGTTCTTCTTCAGCCTTGCTCAATCTTTCGGAAAGCCACATCGAGAAGTTAGGACATTGTAAAAAGTCATTGTAGAGACCTTGTCTGATTGCTGCACCGGTTGGTAGATTTTTAGACTTCAAAGGTAGAGGAGTTCCGTGAGCTTTCAAGGAGGCTAAGAAATCGGCAGTAGAGAATGGCTTTAACCTAGGTGATTCTGAAGGAGAGGAAAGATCGAAATCTGCTGGAATCAAAGTTGAAACATAACGATTTAGGGGAGCCAGGAACAATTCTGTTAAAGAAGTAAAGTATCGTCTAAGCAAAGCGTTTGCAGCTTGATCGTTATCCCTTTTCTCAGCCATTTCAGTCAATCTCCTGAGTAGGGGTCTGTCTTTTGAGACTCTCCTCTTTCTCTTGGTAGTAAAACCTGGGGTGTGATCAGGTCCACCACCTCCAGCTGAATTTCCTCCTGCGACCCGACCGACTGGAATCGAATTCGCATTTGCCATTTGATTAGCACTACTAATACTTGAGTAACCGTTTGCATTGGAATGGCTTGGACTTGAATGGAAATGGAAACCACCTCCTCTGCTCCTTTCCTTTTCTAATTCGAGTTCCCTTTCTCTTTCCTTTTCCTTTTCTCTTTCTTCTTCACTTGGTCCACCTTTTCCAACTCTAAGAGTATTGGACCAGTGACTGCAGGCTTGTTTGAAGAAAGGATTCGTAACTCCGAGCAAAGTCCCAGCTTGAGGTTTACTCTTATTAACCAAGATTGAGACGTCATGATCTTGCATGGTAAAGAAGGGTCGGAAGTCTCCAGCGAAAGGAATTGGTCGGATTAGATCCAGCGCATGCCAAACTGCCTCCGAACAGCAAGATGGATCTGGAGCCATGATCAGGATAGGACTGGGAGGAGACGAAGAGAAGAGATCAAGGTCAGTGAGATTCGATTTGAAGACCGAGTTTATGCCCGTCTAAGAATTCCTTCCCTCTTCTCTTCAAACTCACTCCGCAAGCAACAGACATTCCCAAAGCAACCAAAGATCCGGCAAAGCTTCTCTGAAAGTGTCGAACATAGTTCTAGAAGGGATACTAGCTAGTAAAGGATTCTCTTTACTTTGACCAATTTCATTCTTGAGTTTCTCTTCTCTTTCCCAAGAAGAGCCACCATTATTGGAAGTTGAAGAAGATTTAGAGTTCTTATGCTTAGAGATCAAAAGAGAATTAGGTCTACCTGCAGCACTTGTTGAAGGGGGTAATAGATATTGATCGTTCTTAGGTGACGTTTGAGATGAGCCAAAAGATTCTGGAATTGAAACCGATAGAGAAGAGATGTCTAATAAAGTAGAATACTTGGAATGATAGCTTGGAGATGGATCGGAATTCGGGGATTGAAAAGGTGGGAGGAATGGTAGTGGTAAAGTTAATAAGCTTCCAGGTTCTGGCGAAGGCCAGCTCGCGACATCTTTACAAAAACTTTCTAGAATCTTCATGTCTTCTTCTAACACCGACTCTGAGAGATCTTTGGAGCTTGTAGTAGAGTTTGGATTTTGATTCGGTTTTAAACCAGAGTCGACATTTGACTTTCGCCTCTCGAAGAAAAGAGTTCCAAGGATTTGGGTCAATTTAGAAAAGAATGAAACATAAGGTAAATGAGATAGAATAACTATCGACTTTTGAAAATAGCCTCTTCTAATCGTTGGATCTCTTTTCTGTCTAAAGAAAACGTAACCATAAATATAATTGGAGGATAATCTACCACTTCCGTTGGAGTTAGAAACAACGATCTTGCTGTTTTTACCAATAGTTTCACCATCTTTGATCGAAGGATCTGAGGCTCCAACTCTTTCCTTGCTTCTCTCCAATTCCTTGTCCTTCTCCTTCTTGATCCCGATTATAGGTGGACCTTCCTTACTGTTCCCAAGCGGAACTTCTCTGACTCTCCAACTGAATACACAGCTTCCATCATCGAAGATACTTGTATCTGGGAAAGAACTGAAAGCTATGTTGTCTCTTTCCTCTCTGCTGATTCCTAGAGGTGGATAGAGGAATTCTAAATCTGGACCCAAATCCAAGTCGAAGTTGACTATCCCTATAGACAGCACATAGCGTTGAAGTAATGGAAGGCAGAAGCTTGATGAGATTGAAGAAGAGGAAGGATTGGAGGTGATGCTTGGCTTGGAAGGCTTGGACTTGGAGGAAAATTGAGCTGAGGGTTCCGAGGGATCTGAATCTTTCTTCTCGACTTCTTTCGATTTACTCTTATCATTTGAAGATGTAATCCTAGGCTTGTCGCTTGAAGAGATGCTTAGACTAGCTCTTCGAGGTGGAACTGGTGAAGCAGGCTCAACTTCTCCATCTCTATCTTTTGTAGGGCTTGAAACGGTCTTTGAACCTCTCCTCTTCTTCTTCTTCGAGGTAAGTTTCTCATCTACGCTGGTCGCATTGAATCCAGGAGTAGTAGGTGAGCTTGGAGAAGCAGCGGAGCTTGGCTTGGAAGTTGAAGAAGGAGGTTCCAAAGCGATTAAAGTGTTACCGGGTGAAGAAGGAGAAGTTGGACCTAAACCGAACTTGTTGCCAAAGAAACCGCTTGCAGCAGTCGTTCCTATTGAGACGTCTCTTTCCCTGGTCTTGAAAGAAGATCTTCTACTCGTTTTGATTGCATCCTGATTGTTGTTCGAAGGAGTAGTGGGGCTAGAAGTGCTAGGAGCAGATTGACCATTCTGAGTTCTGTTGGAATTGAAGGAAGACCTCTTGAAATCACCTTGAGATTCATCCAAAGAAGAGAAAGGAATCGATAGATCTCCGTTCCCACCACTATTGCTATTCCCATCCCTTGAAGTTCCAATTGAACCCACTCTTCTAGCCCAACCTTCACCTATCCTTTCTGCAACTGAAGATAACCTAGCAGTCTTACTCAGAGATTCTTCCCCCACCAAATTCCTATCCCTTTCTCTTGAACCAGATTTATTGCTTGAATTGGAGGAAGAGGTAGAAGTGGAAGTGGAAGGATGAGATTGATTTGGATTGGGAGAAGGTAAACTGGCCTCTTCTTTCCTTTGAGGAATCTCTTTCTCTCTTTCTCGATCTTTTGATTTCGCTTTTGAAGATGATTTCCTGCTCGAAAGTTTGGGTTGCTTGGGAGTTGTTATTGATGGACTGTAAGTGGAAGAAGCTGGGTGACTTGCAGAAGTGGTATTGGAAGGAGCAGCTGAAGATGATCTCTCCCTTTCCCTGCTGTTGAGCATGATGGAATCATTACTATCCTCTTGACCCATTGAGAATGATCCCAGATCGCCACCATCTTCGTCCATCGTGCTTTATCGATAGAAGTAGGTCTTGATTTGATGTTGAAAGGAGCAGAAGCGGAGGTCGAAGAATGGCCCTATAACAAGTATAATTTTAGCCATCTGGTCGAGGATCCCCTCTCTTTTCGACAACTTCACCCCTCATTGATCTCATGACTCGTTGCCGATTGAAATTTGTGAAGATTTTAAGACGAAAGGAGAGCTCGTCGAAGGGAATGCCCAGAAAGATCGCAAGCAGCAAGCTCTACGGCTACTTCCAAGCCCAACGAGGGGGAAAGAAACTGCAATTCATGATGGAGAGGTGTAGATAGACAAGTGGAGCAAAGCAGTGGAGTTAGATTAGAGGTGAAAGTAAGACGAAAGAGTGGAGAGATGGGAGAGGGATGGTATTGAGAACAATTAAAGTTGCCCCTTGAGAAGTTACAAGTCGGATTCAAATTAAATCCTTTGTCTCAACCTCCTCAGAGAACTTTCCAGCTTGTGAAACCTTCTTCTTACTTGATTCCATTTCCCCCTCTTCACATTGAACTGTTGAGATCTCTTTTCTTTTTCCTTTTGTTTGTCCCCACTCCCCAGCGACTTTAGCGTGGACTTTATCCTTGTCCTCGAACTGTTTCTGTCTGTGATTTTTGGTAGCATGAAGGAGATTCAATTTAGCTGCAGCAGCAATTTTGATCTACGAATTCAACTCTGTCGCCTCCAGTTCTCAGTTCAAACTTTTTCAGGAAGATGTCTCACTCTTTCTTGATTTCATTGAATGCTTCCTGCATGTTTTCAGAATCCGGACCATTAAAATCTGCTTCCAAAGGTTCTATTTTGAGACCTTCAGCATCAATTCCATCTTGTTGAGCTGCAATTGAGCTGCAAGAGCCTCGAAATGACGCTTTGAAGTTTCTAGAACCGAAATCTTTGGTACCGCTTGCTTCTCGTCGGCTGTTCTCAATGAGCTCAGCTTTCAGACGATTATTTGAGTGACTCCTGTTGGTTCCAGAAGGGAGAAAGACTTAGACTTTGCAGCTTGACGAGCTTCGATCTGGTTTGGGCGGTTTCAGGTGAAGAAAGGAGTTAGCAGGAGACCGAAAGACAAAGATACAGGATCAATGAACCAGAACAAAGAAGATCTCTAAAGGCCTGATTCCAATCCAGGCAAGACGTAGATGAGGACTTCGATACGAAGAGAGTCGTTGATCGAGCCGACGACTGGCAGGGCAACTGCAGATAGTGAAAGAGAAAGAGTGGAGTGATTGAATGAGAGGGTCGAAGGTCACAATTACTACGTTTTCTACTAACTTTCGATTGACGATGCTACTTTGGATGAGTGGTCGGGAAGGAAGAAGCGAACTCGAGAAATTTGGAGTTGGAAGCTTCTTCTCACTAACCAACACTTTCTCAAACATGGCTGCTCCAAACGCTACTTCCACCTCCACTGATGACTCAAAGAAGCCAACTGGTAAGCTCACTTGTCTAGATGAAGGATCTCTCGATGTTCTCTAACTTGATTGCATACATCTATGCCTTCTCTCTTTCTCATCCCATCTCCCCGCTCTCCCCTCTTTCTAATCATCTTCCTCCTCTCAAACAGAGGATTTAGATGCTGTCACTTCAAGAATCAACAATCTAATGGGAAAGTCCACTTCACAGACTTCTCCTCCAGCTTCCGAGTCAAAGCCAAAAGAAACCTCAACCTCAACCTCTGAAGAACCAAAAGAATCGAAATCAGAGACTCTTTTAGAATCGTCTTATGAAGTCAAAGTCACTCTAGCAGATCAACAAGCCGATCCAAACTCTCCTCTCTACTCTGCTAAATCTTTCGATCAATTAGGTCTACACCCTGATCTACTCAAAGGTATCTATTCTATGAAATATCAGAAACCTAGTAAGATTCAGGAGAGAGCTTTACCTTTGTTGTTACAAAATCCGTGAGTTGCAAATGAGTCTGGTTCGAGGTGGGAGGAGGAGAGAGGAAGATCTTGAGAGATAAGGAAGGAAGGAGCAGATCCTTGCTTTTGGGAGACGACGGTGACCTCGTGCTATCTGCTCTTTGATCAAGATAAATTCTTCGACCAGTAGTCTCACAGCGGAAGGGGGAATTATCAAGTGGGAGGAGCAAATGCTGCGCTCTGTTTCTTCTCGACCTTCTTGCTGGCTTCTCCGCTCCTTCTGCTCAGAGAGTCAGGCAACAATGAAGATTCAGGGTGTAGTAGATCCATCAAGTCCAACCAAGAGAACAGTTGAGCTCAGCTCCGTACAGCTCAAGACTGAGCCTTCTCCCATCTCCATGATCTCTCTCCAACCTTCTCTGCCTGTCCCTCAACAGTCCTCGTAACATGATCGGTCAATCTCAATCTGGTACAGGGAAGACTGCCGCTTTTGTTTTAACAATGCTTTCAAGAGTCGACTTCTCCAACAACAACTGTCAAGCGATTGCCTTGGCACGTTAGTACCTTTACATTCGAGTCGAGAAGGAAGCTCGCATTCAAACCTCCTCCTAATCTCACTTCTTTCCCCTCATTCCCTCTACCTTTACAGCCTCAAGAGAACTGGCTCGTCAGACCATGGACGTAGTTCACGAGATGGGAAAGTTCACTCCAGTCAAGACTGCCTACGCTATTCCAGATGGAACTCCAAAAGGTGAAAAGGTCGAAGCTCACATCGTCGTTGGAACTCCCGGAACTGTCACTGAATTGATCAAGAGGAAGCTGCTGGAAGTTAATAACGTGAAGGTCTTTGTACTTGACGAAGCCGATAACATGCTGGATCAACAAGGATTGGGAGATCAGAGTATCAGAGTCAAGAAGTAAGTCGCTTTGCTTGCTCCTTTCTGATTTCCGATCTCTTTTGTCGTGCGTTCTAACTCGTCATCTCTCTCTTCTCTGGTCTATTTCAATCAAAGCGCCATGCCAAAGACCTGCCAGCTAGTCCTGTTCTCCGCCACCTTCCCAGACAACGTTCGAGAATTTGCAGCAAGGTTAGCTCCAAGTGCCAATGAAATCCGATTAAAACAAGAAGAATTATCGGTGGAAGCGATCAAACAACTTTACATGGATTGTGAATCTGAAGAACACAAGTACGAGGTTTTAGTTGAACTCTATTCGCTTTTAACTATCGGTCAATCCATCATCTTTTGTGCTAAACGTGAAACAGCTGAAAGGATAGCTCAAAGAATGACGTCTGAAGGTCACAAAGTAGATTCTTTACATGGGAAATTGGAGACTGGTGCTAGAGATCGTACTATCGATGCGTTTAGGGAAGGGAAATCAAAGGTTTTAATTGCTACTAATGTTATTGCCAGAGGTATCGATATTATGCAAGTCACTTTGGTTATCAATTACGATATGCCTTTGACTCAAAAAGGCCAACCTGATGTTGAAACGTACTTGCATAGAATTGGTGAGTTTCTCGTCCTTGCTCGAGCTCTCTGAGACTTGAGAGCCGATCGAAAAGATAGATCTGTCTCTGTCTTCTGACTTTCAATCTCAATTCGAAACCTTTCTTTTAGGACGTACTGGTAGATTCGGTCGCAAGGGAGTTTCCATCAATTTCGTTCATGACAAGAAATCATGGTCTGAAATGGATTATATCATCAAAGCGCTCTCTTGTGAGACTACGAGAGTCGAAACCAAGGATGCTGAAGAGATGGAAAAGACTATCAAAGAAGGTGAGTTTTCAGGAGTTGACTTTGGCTGGATTGACACAAAGGGAAGAGAGGGACAAGTTGCTCAATCTTCACACATTTCTTCCTCTATCAACAGCCCTCAAAAGTGCTTCAAAGCCATGAAAGTCTCGTAACTCTTTCTTCAATGTCAATAAACTACAAAATCGTGTTCGTCCTTCGACTTGATTTCCCTCCTTTGTCAATCTCTTTTCAAGAGGCTATCCCTTCAACCACTGTTCTTCTTAACTCCAAAACTCTTCCGATTGATTTTAATATCAATCTCAATACCCTTCTGTTACTGCTTCCATCAAAGCTCAGTCTGGCCATCAAAGCTCGGTCTCGTCGTTCAAATCTTCGTCTCTGATCTGTTTGATCGGTTCGTAATTGAGCATTTGCCAAACCCCCAACAACCCGTGAGAATGAGCGATGAACTCTCGAAGATCTGCAAAGGGGTGGAGTCATGAAATGAGAGAAAAATCACACCTATGATGGGAGAGGACAAGGTCGGATCAAAGCTCACAAATTTGAACGGCGAGACGAGTCCAGATGGGAGGTCGAAGTAGATTGCAGATGAGATCTCGATCCCGTGTCTGATGGCCTGGAGAACGATAGTCACATCTGTGAAGAAGATTTGAAGTATGAGATTCCCAGAGGAGTAGATTCGATCTTCCTGGTCACTCACTGAATGCACCAGCGAAAGTTTGTCTCCGACGATTGAAATCTAACTGCAACAGCTCACCCAAGGCACGGCCAGCTCTGGGTTGCAACGGAAAGCGCTTCAAGTTAGATTTCCGATTCCGAACAAGAAAAGATTAGTGGCGAGTGGGATGTTCAAAGACTCACAGAGGAAAGACGATGCGAAGAAGACTCAAGCCACTGAGCGGACGATTTAGACCTCCAACCCCGCCCTGTTGCACTATGAAGCAGTTCGGCTTGGTGTAGACAAGGAAAAGAACTACGCAGACAAACGCCTTCAGATGGGTAGGAAGGAAAATGGAACAGTACTAGATCCTTCTTTAAAACGAGAACTTGACTCACTCCAAATCGAAGACCCATCGTTACGTCCTCATCTTCTCGAGCGCTCTGTCTTTCCGAGTGATCGGCTGTAGTTTGTCTGAGAGTGAAAAGCAGCCAGCTCCCTCTCCTAAGTTGAATCGCCATTCGACTGACGAACCAGAGCTGTTGCAAAGCTAGAATCAACCAGGGGATGGCCACGAACCAGTGATCATCCAACAGCAGGTCGCAATTCTCGACGTCTACCGAGGAATCTTGAGGCAAAACAGAGATGCTGAAGAACTCGGCCGCCAGAACAGAGAAAGAGGCCAGAAGATTGGACTGCATGGAAATTCCAACGCTGGTGGCGCGAGTGTGAAAGTAAAGCATTGCGACTGTTGGGAGCGTTTTGGAAGAGAGATGAAGATTTTGAGAGAGTGATACAAGACAATAGATCCAGCAGAATGCATCCGTTCCGGCATCTGCACTTACAGAGGACGATGAGAACTTGAAGGAATAGGGACATGAAGCCACTCAGCAACCAAAAGACATAGCCAAGACCGGTAGGATCAGCGCGAGATAGACGTGAGTTCCCTCCGCTAATCATTCGAACGTGTAATGAATCCATGCTCCAGAGTTGAACCTTCCTTCCTGAAAATGCATCGAGCATAGCGTGAGATGGATCTGTAAAAATTGACAACAGTTAGCAATTTTCCAAGGGGTCACACCACTTCACCTCTCTGCATACTTACCTGTGACTTCAACGTTTGATCTCCAACCAAAACCTGTGCTTGAGTCTAGGAAGACAGAGAGTCGAGGTGAGAAAGGAGCTCAACTTATTCTGGGGCATTTGGAACGTAGCTGGCTGTACTGGAACTCACTCCTGCTGATTGGAACAAGATCACGGGGCAAAGACCCGCTCCGCAGACTTAGATATGGAACATAGAAAGATCTGGCGAGTTAACTTTGTCCAAATCTGAAACGGATCGGTTCTTCGATGGTGTCGTTGATAGGAGGGGTGAATTCGAGAAGAGTTTGAATTGGCCCTGGGTATTCCTGATAAGAGCAGGCTTCCGGCTGTGCTTTCTTCAGATTCGTCTTACGTGAGATTCGAGAACCAGAAGGCTGAAATCAGCTTCAGCTGTTACGCTACTCCTCGATAACTGAATGAACTCACAAATACCTCAACGGTGGCATCTTGAATGCTTGAGAAGTGATATCTTCTCATCGAGGCTGTCTCATACTCGATTGTTACTTCGAGCTTAGTGTTTAAATAAAGCTCAGATGACTAAGATACGGAGAAATTAAGAGTTGTCGGTCTCGAGTCGTGAGTCTGGGAAATCTAGGAGAAACTTGACTCACCAACTTAGGCAGCCTCTTCACGTACAATAAAGGCACCGTATGAGCTGATAGAGCCCTAGTGCTCTCAAATTCTGACCTCAAATCATCTGTCAGCTGCGGGGCTAGATCAACCGACGCCAATGGACTGACTGTTGGGTGATTGGAATGGGAGGAGAACGATTAGGATGTTATCAACTAGCAATAAAATTAAAGTACACTCACAATCTAACGGGCACCCGATTTCCTTTGTAACAGACCAAGTCAGATTCTGATTGAACCCTAATCCTTTATTCTCAGGTCGGCTGACGGTAGTCGAACTCATGTGAGGGACAAGGATGATCGTCGCTAGTAAGGTAGGCTCATCCATAGAAAAGCTGGGCCAAGAAGAAGAAAAAGAGGTTTAGCAGCGAATTTCACTATCCAGACGCTGAACGAAAGATACGCGAAAAAAATTCGCGTCTTTGGACTCACAGAGGATGCAAATCCAATTCCACCGCCATGCTGATGTCTTGAGAATTTCCTTTCACATAACTCAGATTTCTTCCTAGAGCTCCCCTCCAGAACACCTGATCTTGATTAAAAAAAGCTGAAGATGAGGACCAGATGGAAGCCAGAACGTCGAACTTTGTATCTTCTTCGAACAAAGGTTGGACGATTTGATTTTTCGGATAAAGATCAAGATCATCAGGGTCGATTTTAGGGTCAAGTAGTTGACCTTTCATCTCATTGATACGACCAACCTTTAGCACAAAGTAGAAAATGGAAGCGGAAGCCAGGAGAGTCAAGACCCCAAAAAGACAGCTTAACTTTCTCAAGAAGTGCTGCGACCTGGGTCTTGGAGCCGACCTCGAGCTGTTGCTTGACATCGTTCGAAAAAACACCTTGAAGGGAGGGAGAAGTAGAGGTCGAGGAAGAACAAGAAGAAAGGCCAGAAAATTGATAAATCCCTCTCCATGAGGTCGACCTGGTGGTTCGACTCTGGTACCGCCGGCGATGACGATGCTGACGGCTCAGAATGCTTGTTCCTTGCAATCCCTGGATACATATATACTTGGATTCACGGCTCTCAAAAGTGCTTCAAAGCCATAAGAGAATGAACAGTTCTGCCTCAATGTCAACAAATTACGAAAAGGGGAATCTCGTCGAGTTTCCTTTCCCACCCTTTTGTCAACCTCTCTTGAAGAGCCTATCCTTTCCACCATTGTTTCTCTTAGCTACAAAAATCATCCAATTTTAATGTCAATCTCAACATTCTTCTGTTTCTGTTTGGTTTGAGGTGTCTGCACGAGGAAAGCTTGATTCTATCACATGCTTTCGTTCCAGTGAGAGACTTCAAAACCATAGATTGAATCGTTGGAGCACAATTATTGATGAGGGAATAGGCCGTGCTCCAGACTTGAACAGAAACTTGATGAAAGACAGGTGGATGTAAACTGAATCTTAGTTCTTCAATTTGGAAGATGGAATTGCCGAATAACCTGACGATCAAGTAGAGTTGTCATCCAGATTCAAGCATATGAGATTTGGGAAGATAAGTGTTGCTTGTTTGTCGAGATCGGCAAAGTACTCATACCGATCGATTCTCGATAAATTGATAATCTGTACAGACTTGCTAATAGATCCAAGAAGGTCAATGATTGAACATTGTTGCCGAGAAGCTTAGGCAATCACCAGCTTTTTAATCCTTGGGAAACCACTTCTACTCAACAGAGTGATCATGTCGGGAGATCCATTGATGACTAGCTCTTCTAACTCTGAAAATTGAATTACCAGTTGACGAAATTAGCCAAAATTTCCCGGCATAGCTGAAATCGACAACTTTCTTAGAGTCGTACTACACTATGACAGAAGAGAAGAGAAAAGCTTGGTGGCGATTAACCTTTCTCCGCTCTTGCGACCTGCTTTTCTTACTGTGACCTCTAGAGTTTTAAGACTTGAAAGCATAACTATTTGAAAAAACATCCTGTAAGCTGTGATGTTTGGAAAAAATCATTAATAACCAAAGACTCTAACCTGTGGACTTGTTTCGCAACTTCAGGGTCAGCTAAGGGACAAGGTTCGAAGGTATTTGCCAAATTTAGCGTGGGATGTTTTAGAGATGAATTTGAGGTTAAGATTTGAACTAGAGCAATATCGGAAATTGTGTTTAAGAGGGTGAGTAAGCCTTGAGAGAAGTTCAAATGTTTCCAGAGAGGTTCCAATCCAATCCACTAGATCCCTCGAATCCTAGTCTAATGATATATCGTAAAGATGAAGACTAAAGCGTGTTAGAGAAGATGGTTCAGAACCTTTTGGGAAGTCTAGCTTTTTTCAATATGCTTCTTCGCCCTGCTCTCGAATCCTCTTTACTAAGTAGCTCACTACTGCCTTTTGCTCTTCGTGTTTCATCTCACCCACAAACCTGTTTCATCTCACCCACAGACCTGAGTTGCTTCTCATCTGCTATCATTCTAGAGATCATTTCTTCTTCGCCGATTTGACTTGCAACTCGATCATCCTCCTCCATCTTCATTCGAATCGCTTCCACCAAAAACTCCTGGTACCATTCTATCCTAAGATCACCCAGCTCTCTTTCTTGAGCCCATTGCAGGATTAATTTTTCGTCTCTCCCAGGACACATGTCGAAAGTAAGTTCCAGGTGCTAGAGCTGCGAACATCTGGCGATAAGGTCCAAGGCGTGAGCTGAGTTGAAATCCGAAGTGGCGGTCAATCGAATCTCCTTGAGGGTTGAGCTCGACTTTCCAATCTCTTCTAGAAGGGCTGCAAATCTTGGATCTTCAGGAGAGTCGTCGAAAAATGATGTTGAAGACAGCTCCACCTTTGTCAAGCCAGATTGAGTTTCCCTGGTGACTTTCTGGATGAACCCCTTGGCATTTGCAGCACTGTACATTCCCCATCTTGCCAATTCCTTCCATCCATCAACCCCCAGCTTCTGCCCTTCTACAGTCAATCATATTGAGATTGGAACCTGCAGATGAACCTCTTCAAGCTTTTTCATCAGACGACTCTAAAGCGGCACTCCCTCTAGAAGCAACTTAGCAGAAAACTCAAGATACTGCTCCCAGGGATGAGCCCTCGACTTCCTAGCATTGACCCTGAAGAGAGGTTTGTAAAGTTTCCCTCTAGTGACAACCGAGATTACTGTGAGTAGCGAAATGAAGGAGTAGGAGGTAGCTTCCATGATTTGTGAGGATCCGAGACCACCTTCTGATTGATTATTGAGAGCTGTAGACATGGCTTCTAGATAGGAAGTGAGCTCGAGACATATCTCATTTGTTGAGTGGTAAGTAAGAGGAGCGAGTCGGTGAAGGATTTGAAGAATTTGATGTTCAGTGAGGGGATTCTTGAGACTTGTTAGATCCAGTACCTGATTGATTAAGCTATCCAAATGAATCTTTCTTCTCCAGCTACTGCAGACGCCAGTACAGATAGCGCGAGGGTAGAGAAGAGGTAGCCGCTGGTTTCTGATGGAAGTACTGAAACTGGATCCCACATCCTTTAAGAATTGAATCTCTTTGATAAGGTTGAATTGAGGGTTTTGTTGAAAGATTGTCAATCAAAGTGGATGCTGGTAGAGGTAGAAGAGAATCAAAGAGAATTTGATTGAGTGAGGAAGAAGTGAGGTGAGGAAGAACTCCCAACAAGTGGATCTTGTGAATTTCCTCGTGCTCTCTCAGGATAGTAAACACTTTTGCGAATCCGTTCTGTTTGGAATGATTGAATTGTGGTGGTTTTGGTTGGCTCGGGTGCGGAGAGATCAATAGAGCCAACCTTTGTGTCGCTGGCCCTCTCTTCCTGCATCGCTGCATCTTCTCTTCTGCCATCTATTATCATTAGGTCAACAATCCAAAACTAATTGATTCTTATTAGAAGCATCATCGGATCAAATCAAGGTATCAAGAATCTTCAAAATACCAAGGAAGGTTCAAGTTGTTGCCCATTGTGAAGGCTTCAAGTTACAAATCCTTCAGCAGTTCAAGATACCCAACTAATTCAATTTCAGATTCAGATACAGATACCCTGACTAGAGAGTCAAATACAGATACAGACCTAATCCAGGAAATTGGTGGGAGAGAAGAAGAAAGAGGTGTTCAAGATTCATTTGAACGTCTATCAGCAGCTGCAGCTACTCCAGCCTACTCCACAGACACATCTTCACTCAATTCATCCACAGAAACTCCAAATTCATCTCCTCCGTTCGGTTCTGCAAACCTTTTATATCCTGAAAGTCCAAAGCTACGACTGAGAAGAGTACCTGTACCTGCACCTGCACCTGCACCTGCCAGCTCAAGTCTTTATCCTAATCAAGCAGCTTCCCCCTCAACTTCTACTTCCACCTCGATCGAATCCTCTAATCATCATCCGTTCAGAGCAAATTCGAGCATGAGCTCTTCAGCAACGAATTCAAGGAGAGGTTATCTACCGATAGGTACCAATTCCTCTAACTCCTTCAACTCCTCCTTGGGTTACTCTCTGTTCGCTTGGGCAGCTAGAAAAAGAGTTTTAGTGGTGATTTCAATAGTCGGTTTCATCTTTGGAAGTCAGATCTTTCTGTTGGGACCGAGCCTGGTGGGAGAAGATAGGTTGAAGCAATGGGGTTTGGAAGGTGAGTTCTTGGAGGTGAGGTGACTTGACTGGGGGAGAAATGGCTTGAATTTGGGTGGACGTTACGCTTCAAAGGTGTTGAAAGTTTCACTAAGGAATTGAAGATACAAGACTAGTCAGACGTCTTCAGTAATCGCAGCGAGAGAGCTTGGCCTCAGAACTGAACCCATCCCTTCAATCTTCTCTCCTGTAGAATGGCATCGACCTCTACCTTGGCAGAAACCTCCTCAAGAAGGTTCAGATCCATTAGATCATCCAGGTTTACTTTATGTTCCTCCAGATCACCACGTTCCTCCTTCTCAAAACCAACCTGAGATTCAAAACGTCGCTTCAACTCTCCACCCAGATTCTCCCTATCCTTTCCCAGATGACATTCCAGCTTCAAGTGATTCATCTCTCTTCTTATCATCCTCATCTTTTCCAGCTCAATTAGATCCATCAGATAGATCATCAACTTATTCCAACTTTTCAAAAATCTATCCTTTCGAAGATCCTCATCGAGGAGAAATTCTCGAGAAAAAGTTACGAGTCTTACAGAATGATGTGAAATCTATTGGACCATCTAGACCTCCAACTGCACCTTTAATCACTTTAGAAATGTGGAATCCTCCTAGATGGAGTAAAAATTTAAACGGAAGTAGAACTAGTCATCTAGATACTGTTCATGCTGCAAAACAAGACGTTGAATCAGATTGGAGAACTGGAAAATTCAATGGTTGGAAACCTCCTTTGGAGTTCCTTGCAAACACAAATCCTGTGACACCTTTACCTAAAGTTCAATTCGATTTCAAGAATTCAAAGAGGTTTTCTGGAAAAGATGGAGATGAGAAAATGGAAGAATTGATTAAGGAAAGAAGAAGATTGGTGAAGAATGCCTTTTTACATGCTTGGGAAGGTTATAAAAGATTGGCTTGGGGTCATGATGAATTGAAACCTGTGAGCGAAGTACCTCAAGATAACTTTAACGTGAGTAGTTGAGAGGGTAGTGTCGAATAGAATCTTTGATTGAACGATTCCTTCCACTTCTGATCTTCTCAACAGGGATGGGGAGCTACAATAGTTGACGCTCTCGATACTCTTCTAGTCATGGATCTACCTCACGAATACGATTTAGCTCGTCAGCACGTTAAAGACATCGACTTTCACATGGTCGGAGGAGATAGATCAGCTTACGGACATGCAGATGGTCAGATCCCAGTCTTTGAAACTTCGATTAGATATCTAGGTGGATTTTTATCAGCTTACGATTTAAGTGGAGATGTCTTGATGAGAGATAGAGCTGAGGAATTAGCTCAACTCATCATGCCTTCCTTCGACACTTTGACGGGTGTTCCCATTGGTAGACTTAGAATGGGGGTATCTCATGGAAGACCAATCCCTTCTCAAGCTGTGGTTCTAGCAGAAGCTGGATCTATGCTTCTAGAGTTCACAAGACTCTGGCAAGTTACTGGAAATAGAACTTATTTCGATAAGGTTCAAAGAACAACTGACTGGTTTGATAAGAACATGACTTTGAGTTCAAGTAGATTAGGAACTTTGTTTCCAACTATGATTCAAGCTGAAAGAAATAACATGTATGGTTGGTATACTTTTGGTGGAATGGCTGATTCTTATTATGAATATTTAATCAAAGAACATCAATTGTTAGGTGGTAGATTACCCCAATATAGTAGAATGTATTCTAGTGCTATCGATTCTGCGGTTAATTGGTTAATGAGAAATATTAGAACCATTCCAGGCGTGGATTCTCTATTGGTCATTGGTCAATCAAATGGTAGAATGCATACTCTTAAATTAGAACATCTGTCTTGCTTTTCTGGTGGAATGTTAGCTCTTGGTTCCAAACTTTTACCAAACAGATTAGAGGATTTAGTTCATGCTAGAAGATTCACTGAAACTTGTTGGTGGGCTTATAATTCTACTGCCACTGGGATTGGACCTGAAGACATGGTATTTTATAAACCTACTGATAGTGATCGATTCAAAGTTTCAACTTTGGATGATGGGACCGAGAGGAGAGGTAGTCTCAAAGGCAAACCAATTCAAGGTGTTAGATCCATGAATGGCGATTATAAGAATAGACCCGAGACTATTGAAAGTGTCTTGTACATGTATAGAATTACTGGAGATCCAGTTTGGCAGGTGAGTCTCGAGAGAAAATCGTCTCACTCATTTCTCTCCCCTCTCTTTTCTTCGACGTACACTGACGCTTATCTCTCTCTATTTTCTCATTTGTATCGCTAATAGGAGAGAGGATGGCAGATGTTTTCCTCCTGGGTCACTCACTGCATGACCAACGTCGGCTTCTCTTCGATTCAAGACGTCAATCGCGTTCCAGCTCATCAGACTGATAGCCAGGAGAGTTTCACTTTCGCTGAGACCTTCAAGTACTACTACCTTCTCTTCTCTCCTCCGGAGCTCATCTCGCTAGACGTGAGTTGAACAGATTAGCTTTCCAAAAACTCGTTCCGCTGATTCGAGTCTCTTCCCGCTTCCTTCTTGCAGGACTACGTCTTCACAACCGAAGCTCACCCTCTACTACTCCCCAAGAAAGGTCAATGGCCTACTCCAGGTAGAGGTCCTCGAAGTTTCTGGAACATTGGAACAGGGTCTGGAGTGGACCCGCACGTAGCTATCGCTGCCTCTGGATTCTACACTGGAGGAGAAGGCGCTGAACCTGGAACTGGTACCAATGGTCAGAAGCAAGCTTTGTATAGAGCCTGGGACAAGAAACACTCGAAAGGAACTGGAGCCGACATCATCGCTCGAGAGCTCGCTGGTCTAGGAGCTGCTGGAAAGGAAGCCTTCAAAAGTGCTTTGGGAAGACTGCTAGGAGTCACTATGGAGATCACAGAGAGAGATGAAGGCCTTTCTATCGAATCTCTGGATGAGGCGATGCAATTTCTCGGGCAGGAAGAAGACGGACCAGAGAAGGAATTGAGATCTCTTCAAGACGAAGATGAGAATCTTGACTTGGAGGATTTTCATCAAGATCTAGGAACTAGAGGAGAACAACCTTCTACTCCAAACCCTTTTGAATCTAACTCGATTCCTGGATCTTATGTCTATTCACCCGATGGAGAAGGTGTCAATGGAGAATCAATTGCAGGTTCAGCTGCAGCTCAAAGAATCGCAGATCAAATCACTTTGGGTGAAGATGATGAAATTTCTTTGAAAACTGCTGCTGCTGCTTTTGCAGTTCTTACGGGTCATGACGAGGAGGAACTCCTGATTCTTCTTAGGGAACAATTTGATCAGAAAATGGAGTTGGCAACTCAAACTTTGAGAGAAATGGAGGAGGATTTCAAGAAGAAAGGTGTGGGTGAAGAGGTTCAATTGGTTCTTAGTCCGGAAGCTAGACAAGAAATGAAGAAATTTGAAATTAAATTGGAGGTTAGGAAGGAGGAGAGGGAAGTTGAGGAGGAGCAGACGCAGACGAGGAGAAGGAGTGGTTTCGGTGGAGGGGGATCTTGAGATACTGTCGAATCAAAATTTACTTAACACGAATCACTAGTTTTAATCAAACAAAAATAGCCTCAAATGGATCTACAATACACACTTCTACTTTACTCAACATTCATTTTCTCTCTCTCTCTCTCTCTTTGTTCGCATTCTTTTTGTCCAAGGTCCAAGGCTTCTCCTTTTCCTATCTCACCACCATTTTGTCCTTTTTTCATTTTCCTCGATCAATTTGAACGATTCATTTCAACGACATTTCTCATCATCGTTGTGATGCCCATAAGGCGAAGTTGCGCTTTTTCCACCCCAGATGCAGAATGTGGGACAAGCGGACAACACTGGTCAAACAAGCAACCTTCCTCCCTCTTTTTGAGGTTTCGCAATCTACAAGGATTCATAAAATTAGGTTTTGTGAGATATGGAGACTAGATCAGCCAGGTTCATCCAAACAAGAGGATGTCAAGTGGAATCCATTCCAGCCGCCACCAAGAAAAGCACTGCCTTCACCAATATTTCCTGATTGGGATTGAATCTCGCTTAGTCCGAACGTTCAGGTCCCTGGGATTCCATTCTTATCTCACTTTCCTCTTCCGGAAAACCACAAGGTTCGAGGGAATCTATATAAACAGCCAGAAAATTCAAAGTTGTTTTGCCAGGTCCTCCTTCCCTTTCCCCCAATTCCCGGCCATTCAACGACCTCTTCCCTCCCTGTCAATCAACTCGACCTCCTCCTCCTCTATCTCTTCGCTCTTCTGTTCCATCTCAAGCTAAAACTCGTAAGCATCTCTGACTCGTTGTACTCTTGGCTATCTTCTCCTTCTAACCCATTCGCCATCCAACCCCCACCTCACTCGATAGAAATCCTATCCATCCACGACGACCTCAGTCATCAAACCGAGCTCCTCATTTGTCATTTCATTGAAATTCCTTCTTCTAAAAATGTAAGATTAATACAAATAGTGGAATCGACGTTGCATCCTCTCTTCTCACCCTTTGTCCCTCGATCCCACCCCACTCCACCCTCTATCTAGCTTTCAATCCTTCAACAATGTCAACTAAAATGGCTTACGGAATCTCTGCCAACGTCGGAGCAGCAGCTTGGAATCGCGATGTCTTTCAAGCTCTCGAGTCTTGGAGAGATCTCATCCTCAGTGATGACGCAATGGTCGTTAGATGTCTTCACGCTCCTCCAATTCCAGACCAAAGAGCTGGAGTTTCGATCTACTACTTAGCAGTCAGAGCTACCTCGAAGGTCGAGAGGTTCGCTATCCAAGGAAAACACAAACCACTCCCTTCGGCTATCGATGAAGGAGTTAGGGATGCCAATGGTGAATGGATGCTCAAACCAACTTCCGTCAGGAAGACTTCGGTCAAACGCAAAGCTTCTGCAAGCTCCAGTAAGAGCCCTTCGAAGGACAACATGAAGATCAAGGTCGAAGAAGGACTGGAATCCAACGACGGTCGAATGGACAGGGACAACAGCGATGACATGAGCATCGAGCAATTGGAAAGATTGGCCATGAGAGCAGAGGAAGATTCCGTCATCGAACGTCAATCTTATGATGACGAACTCAACTTGGAAGGAAGTAGAACTCGTCGTCGGTCTTCTCGTAACAACGGTGGCAAATCAACTTCAAGATCTCAATCCCCAGGAAATCAAACCATTATCTCTATCAACTCTTCTTCCTCTCATTCTGAAGATCCTCATCAAGATGTAAACTTTCAAGATCTCCCTCGTCACTCTTCTCGTAGACCACGTCCAATGGAACAACTTAATCAAGTTCCCAACCCACTCCGTCAAGTCGATTTCGAATCCCCAGCTCCTCCTCGTTCGGAAAGTAGCTTCGGTTCAACTCAAGTTGGCAAAAACTTTCCCGATGACACTTCGGTGGTTTCTACTTCAACTGAGACTTCAAATTTAACTGCTACTCCACGTCGCTCTGCAAGAAATCGTCAAAGTCTACTTTCTTCGTCTCATCTCAATAATGAAGTGGCTAATGGGTTAGAAAATCTGGATGTCTACAGTACTATCTCAGAAGACATTATCGATTATGAGGAAAGTGAGAGAGGAGAAAGAAATTATCAAGACTCCGAGATGGAAATTGAGATGGAGGTAGCAACTAATGTCGACGAGCTTATGGATACTGCTTAAGAGACTCTTGTCTGGAGATCAAGCAAGGTTGAATATCCAGATAATTCATTTCTCGATCCTCCAATCACAATCTTCAAGATGGTGGCCTTAAGATGGCCCAACCTGCCAGTCGACCTTTCTCATTTCTTCTGTGCGAGCCCCTTTTCCTTCTTTCGTCCCCGGATTCTTACTCAAAAACCTATTGTTTCCGTCGAAACCGTGTCGTCTCCAGATCTCGATGTCTATTGCTCCATGTCTTTCCGTCTTGTGATTCTCAATTCGTTCTATGAATGCCTACCTCAAACTCTCCCATAATTATGCTTCTACTTTTTTTCTCCGGTTTCTCAGTTTCGCTCCAAAATCATAACTGCTCACTTCGTAACGATGTTCTTTCTACAGCTTTTGTCTGTCCTAAACGATGTTCAAAGTATTGCACGTGTTGGATCACAGATCGATGCTCTCCCGAATCATTTCGACCAAATTTCTTCTCAACCAGATCACACTCATCCTTTTCTCTCTTTGATTCATTGATTCATCCAAGTCCTTCGTATCTCATCCGTTTCATTATCCAATCGAAAAGATGGCTACAACTTCTCAAGCCCGAGCCTCTCTAGCCACTCCTGCTCAACCAGGAACTCTATCAGCAGCATACAGACGTTCTCTCTACGCTCTACAGAACGTCTTCTCTTCAAACCCAGATTCATCTCAACAAGCAGAACGTGAACCTCTACTCAACTCTAGTGGAGTGCCAAACGGAAATGGGGAGGGAAGTTCAACTGGTGCAACTAGGTATGGTAGCGTCTTGGATCTACCACCCGAGCAGAGAGTTCCAAAGCCCAAGAAGGTTTCCTCTCAGGTCAGAGTTGAAGCAAAGGTTTGGTTCGCAAATGAGGTGAGTAGGCGCTTAAGATTTTGCAGAATGCTTCTGATGCGAAGGGGATGAGAAGCAAGGAGGAAGGCTACGACGATACCATCCCTCCCTTGCTTCTGCCTTTGGGTATCAGGTGTTTCAGTGAAGCAAACTTCACAAGTGCCTATGTAAAAACAAACATACTTCTCGGAGAGAGGTAACCTTTAAGTCTTCGAGAACAGTGAGACCAGAAGCCTGCCCCTCTCATCGCAAGACCACCCGCTTCCTGATGCGATTGCGCTCTTCTTTTCTGACGACCCTTACTAACTGAACCCCATTTCTTGTCCTATCTTTCAGCGTACCTGGATTTCATGGCTCAGGGTTTCCCTTCTAATCGGATCCTTCTCCTTAGCTCTCTTCAACTCGGCTTCCTACTTCGCTCACAATCCCTCCTTCCCAGGAGACGAACCTGGACCAACTATTCCTAGAGGACCAGATGCTAACATGATCAAGTTCTTTGGAGCTGTATTCGCTGGAATCAGTGTCTTGACTTTAGCTTGGGGATTGGGAAATTATCAGAGGAGAGTCAGTTTGATAAAGAGGAAGTATGGAGGTGACTTTGGTGAGTAGCTCGAGAGGATGGGGAGCATAGGACTGGCTTTTTACCTTGCGATCTACAGCCTTGGGAGCTCAAGGGGAATTAAGGGAGGAGGCGGGTATCTTGTAGTTCTGGCAAGGAAATGGGTTCTGGCTTCAGAGAGCGAGTCATCCTTGGACCCCGTCAAACGGAATCCGCAGTTCAATCTTAAGATTAAATTCTCTAACTTTCACTTTGAAAGCGCTGTAAAACGATCCGGAGTGATCGCATACAATCCATGAACTCTTCTGACCTTCACTCTGATGCTGTCTCCGTCTCCTTACTACCTTTCCAGATGATTTAATCGGACCGCCTTTGATCTGCATAGCTCTTTTCGCAGGTGTTTTGTTGAACTTCATTGTCAGAGGTGAGTACTTCGAGCAAAATTTGAGTTGGATAACCGATTCTCGAAGGCTTTGTGAGTGGCTATTGAAGTCTCCCTTTCCTCCATTCTCTCGCAGTCAAACAACACAACCTCGAAGTTTCAGGTCCATAAACCTATCAGACCTTCTCTTTCAAGTCTGCTCACTTCAATCCTTAGACGTCTAGCTCTCTTTAGTCACCAGCTTTGTTCCCATTCTCTTTCTCGCTCTGTCTCTCATCTTTCTGGCAAGCCCCGAGCTATAATACCTTCAAATCTGTCTCTTTTATTGTTTTCTTGTGGTTTTGTTCTCTAGTCGAAGTACATTCTTTCTGTCCAACGCAAAAAGTAAAAGAAGCCAGCATCTCTCTCGCTCTCCGCCCCGACTGGCCCTGTTTCGTGAGATCCTGTTCTCTTCCTCAAACCAGGACGATGATGAGAAAATCGTAGCAAAGGGCAGTGAACACTCAAAGACTGCTCGAGCCGGAAGACTTTCAAGCTGTCCTTATGTTTGACTCTCAGCTTTATTTCCGAGCCGTCCAGCGCCACCACAATTCAATTTCAAATCATTGTTCTCGTTCTATGTAGAGAAACCTGGAAGAAAGAAGTAGGGGCCAATTCAGTTGGGATTTGGGCTAGCAGTTTGGAACCCCAAGTCACGAGTCGATTTTGGCCTTCTATGAACAACTTTCTGATGAAAGCGTGAGATTTGAAACTCTGAATCATCAACAAGGACTCAATATTCAGAGACTGCTTGGAAAAATCTAGGGAAAGTAGTTGGAGCGATGGAATGAAACTGCAGCTGCGGAAGGAGGTCGAGAGAAAAGAACAAGGCAGAGAAAGGCCTCCTCCGTCACTCTTGGATGACCTGATTGATTCGTTAGCTATGTGTGTATCCCTTAATTACTGCCATCTAATTTGAAAGAGAAAAGGTCATTAACTCCTGAAAGAGAGGGATGATTGAAGATTCAACGGTTAGTGACCACGTTTCCCCGCTCTTTCACATTAGAGCCCCGAGGGAAACTTAATATCACCTTTCCTCGACGCGACGACACCTGTGCAGCGTCGAACCGAAACAGCAGATATTGAGTTCTCGATTTTGACGACCCTCCGACGACGCGGCTAGGGGCCCATCGATTCATCCTTCCTAATAATGTATTGAAGGTATTTTCTAGCTTTAATTTGTAGTTTGTGGTAGACAGCTGGACAGGGAGTGGACTAACCCAAACTTTGGTAGCCTGATGAGTGTTTGCTTGTTCTTCAGTCGCAGCCTTTGCTTCAGTTGGGCAGAAAGCGTTGCTTTGAAATTATGTAGCTTAACATGTTGAGATTGGAGATCAGAATTGAACAGAAGTGTGGGTGGGTGGGTGAGGTTGGTGGTGGTGCTCGAATTGATTTTGGTGAGAAGCTGCGTCGAATTATCAGCCGTCGCATCTTTTTGTTGTCTTTTCTAACATGGGCCAAAAACCGCGTCGAGCTCGACGCAAGGTGTCGTAGCGTCGAGCGTCGAGGTGATATTGAGTTTCCCTCCGGAACCTCCCTTTCTTCCCTACTCATCCTCTTTCTCTTCCCTTTTCTTCTTACTTTTCTCTCCTATCACTTTCTCCTTCCCTTTCAATCAACGAGCGAGCTGTCGAGGAGTATGTCAAACCAGCCAAGCAAGAGAAAGCAATCAACTGCTTCAGATCAAGTTTTAGGAATCTTCAAACATTTAGAACCAAATGAGGGTTTGGATCATACCGTTAGGTATTTGAGTACTTGGAGTGGAACTGATAAGGTGAGCTATAGGTCAGCATGATATCCAAAAGACGAGGGCACGAAATTGGTAGTTGGGGGGTGGTAGGTCGCAAACAAGGATGTCCCTTTCCATTGCTTATAGGGTGAAGCAAGTGTCATCGCGACTTAATTTATCCGTCTGAGCTTGACTGCTTTAGAGTGAAGGTGTTGAGAAGGGGCTGTGATGAGCCATAAGGAGGAAGTAATTACCGAAGAAGCAGGGCTAGAAAGATAGAAGTAGGAGGAACAAGCTGCAGGTGTTTTCTCGATAGAGCGGTGGATAAGTGACTCTTTTAAGATTATTGGCGCATGATGTCCTTAGACATTGGATCAGAAACCACAGAGGGAGAGAAGAAGGGTGGGAAAGCTACTTCTGGACTTTGGTAGACCGGATAGCGAGCCGGGGGAGTCAATGCTCTTTGCTCAAATATCTGGCTGCCAAGGTCTTCATAGAGCTGCAGAAATGAGTGTAAACTCTTTGAAAGACAGCCGGAGGAGGGATAGAGAAAGCCAGAAGGGAGAGCTGCTGGTCTGAGGAAGGTTGCCTCCCTTTCACTTTCATGTTTCCATAGGTCTGTCGAACCTTCTTCTAAGATCTTGTAGCCTTCATGACAACTCTCTGACGTTTCCCTTCTTTCTTTTCTATCCTATCGCTCTATAATTCTCCCTCTCCTCCGCTTTTCGTTTCCTCCTTTCCTCAATCCACCCTCCCAGTTCCTCATGATGATCCAGTACTCAACGAAGCTCATAACCTTCATACTCTCAATTCAACATCGCTTACGTTTGAGATTAATGGGAGGTGGAGCTACAACCTATCATGCCCCTCTAGGTGGAAGTAACGTTGCCAAAAGAGTCGAGAGATTGGGAGCCACAGTCTCGGACGCCAGAGTCCTGTATAGAATTTGGGGAATCCTACCGATTTTGAAATGGGTGAGTGCAGACTACGTTCTTTTCTTTCTGAAAAAAAGAAAAAGAAGAAAAGAAGAACAGTTGACGAACATCTGTTTGGAAGTGATGAATCAAGTACGTCTTTCCAATCGTTTCCTTCGTCTGACGCTTCTTCCTGCGTTCTCCTCTCCATTTGATCTCAGATGATCTCTCTCGAAAAGGTAGCTCCCCCAACCCGACTACTTCATCAGATCGAACGTATCCAAGGATTCCTGATGTTATTCTACTGTCCATCAGAAGCCTTAGCCTATCTAGCATCAAAAGGAGTTCTACCAATCTCTCGATCGTGGCAAGGATTCCTTTGGCTTTGGGGTGCAAGAGCTTGGGCTCTTTATGTAGGTTTACAACTTCTCCATCTAGTTGAAGATAACAGAATTTTGAGATTAAGAGGTAGAGCTTTAGAAAGAAGTAGAGGACATCCAAAACCAATTACTAGAACTCAGGAAAGGAGTGAAAAGGAAAGATTGAGAAATTCAATCAAGAGTGGATATCATGAGGAAGAAAAGGATGAGTTAGATGAAGAATCGATTAACACTAGAAAAATGTGGAATGAATTGGATGAAAGGAAAAAATCAATTTTGAATGAACTTTGGGTGAATTTGGGTTATTTACCTTTGACTATTCATTGGTGAGTTTTTGAAACCTTGAGGACGCTTAGGCTAAAGTTTTCAACATCTCACTCGTCATCATCATGTTCCTAGATTCTCATCCTTTCTCTTCTTCCTTCGTGACCCTTCTCTCCTCGCAGGTCGCATCCAACCGGTCTCATCTCGGAAGCTTGGGTTGGTTTGTTCGGTACGATTGCTGCTTCTGCTGGGTTCAGATCGGGCTGGCGCAGTACCGCGATTGTTGGGCGTTGATTCGAGAGCGATCTTTAGGCAGATGGGGGTTGTCTTGGGACGATGGAAGCTGCGGCGAGAGGTTTTGTTCTTTGGGTCTCTTTTCTTTCGAATCACATTCAGTCTCTTCCTTTTGAATTGAGAAACAGAACAGAAAAAGAGAGATAGGTAGAGTGGATTTTCGATTTTGATGAGAGACAACTGGTCAATTGAACCTTTGAGGATTATTTACATCAAGGGGAGGGAGAGAGCATGAAAGATTAGTGCTTAGCAAAGAGGCGATGGAAACTGAACAAGGTAACCAACAGAAAAACAAAAGAAAACAAAGACGAGAAAAGATGTGAAAGGATTGAAACATGTCTCATTCCAAACTATCGATCCAGCGTGCAATTTCCTTCTTTGCACTAGTAGTGTAAGGTTCAAAGAAGATTGATGGAAGAACTGTGCTATCGTGAGGAGCTCCTTTGATAATCTGTAGTTTGTCTTGACGCTGTTCGGTTGGAGAAGAAGATTTAGAGTAGAAATTCGAACTAGAAGTGGCATTGGAGTTGAGATTGGTCCTGTAATTTGAGTTAGAAGGATTCGAAGACTGTGGATTTGAATTGAGATGGACTTTCGAACCTAAATCGACGTAAGAGGATTGATCCATCGAAACTGAAATCGATCGGTTTCCATCATCACTTGAAGAATCGAGGTCATCTTCATTTCCATTTTGAATCCTCTCGAGTCGACTTCCTCCTCCTAAATTCCCATTGCACTCCTTAATCGTTTGAAGCAATGCCACTTGTTCAGCTCGGTAACTTTCGAATTCTCCAATGCTCATGAAACAGGGTGGATATCCGACGAAATCTTCTTTGAGCTTGAGATTTGTCACACTTCCAGGAGAGACGTAAGGGGACTCAAACAGCTCTTCTTTAGGTAAGGTACCGTAACCTGAGTAAGCATTTGAAGTCCAGTTCTGTAAGGCGGGAGTTAAAAGATCTGCTAGCTGAGAAGGGTCTTGTCCTTTATAAGAGAGAGTCGGATCATCTCGATGAGAGAACGTTCTGTCCACCCCTGGAGAGACTAGCAACAAAGCACTGGGAAGAGGTAACATTTGCGTTTCTTTGAGATATCGACAGAGCCCTAGAGCGAGATTACCTGGGCAAGAGGCGAATCGAGAGACCGGACAAAATAAGGATCAGAGGAAAGGCCTTCCAAAGTTTGAGCTCTACTTCTCTGTCATCAGCCTTCTTGCTTCGAACTTACCTCCAGCACTATCGCCTTCTAGAATAATCTGTTTTGGATCATACCCGGCTCTCTCCACCAAGAAGACATAGGCTGAGATGGCATCGAAGAGACCGGTGGGGAAGGGGTACTTCTCTGCCAACCGATACTCGATAGAGAAGACAGTGGCGTTTCGTTTGATGTACTGAATTGGAGGTCGCAGAGTTCAATGTTCATGGAGAAGAAAAGAGAGGCATCAAAGATTAGAATCACCTAATCGGCATCGGGTGGACGAAGCCGATGCGACTTACCTGTTGGAGCATTGGAGCTGTGGTGGAATGGAATAGCTCGTGGGCTGCTCCCATAACATATCCACCTACGATTCAGTGTAGAAAGAAAGGCGAGAGGAGGTAAGAGAGAGATGAGTCTGAGATGACATCTTCGGAGTTCAAAGCTCTACCTCGAGATGACTAATTCACCTCCATGTAAAGCCATAATGATCTTTTCATCTTTCTGAGGTTTCTCCATGAAAGGTTTCCAACCTGTTGGATTCCTATTCTTGCCTTTATTGTGAAAGAGATAACCTCTAATCTTCATCTCTTCCATTCCAATCTTTGAAGCAAAATCTTTCAAGACTCCAGTCAATCTGTTGAGATCCATCGAATCGATTTCTACCATGACTGATTTCTTGAGAGATTGGGGATTGAATTTATAAGAAGGATCAGCTTCTTTAGGAGAGATTCTACCATTGCCAATAACATCTACTGCTCGTCGAATGATGGATAAAAAGATGGCCTGAGACCAACTGTACTCAATCCTCGGTCGGTTTGAGGATGAAATGTAGTAGAGACAGTAGAAAGGGAAGGTTGATAGCCCTACCAAGATTGAGTATCCGATATAGAGTCCTGTGATTGGCTGGCGATGCAGTGAGAGCGACTTCATCTTCGGTGTAGTACAAGTTGAGAGAGAGAAGTTTGAACGACTCTTGCTCTCAACTACAACAGTCGTATCAAGAATCAGTCTGGCATACCTCAGTCTCTTCTTTTCAATCTTTTCAGCATCTTTGTAAGCACAACAAGCAGGTTTGCTACAGACTGCAGCACAATCGCCAACTTCTGGAATCTGGCTTGCAGATGTTCCGAGACCAACAGAAAGACTACCTCTCTCCTCTGCTCTCTCCTTCCAATTTCCCAGCTCCTCATCAATAAAAGGAATGATCTAGGGTTCCCATTCTTCATCGGATGAAGTAAAGTCACGCTAACCCCAACAGCTTCCAGATCCTCTCTCAGAGCTTCCACATGAACCTTTGATCGCACCGTCGCTTAGGGAAACGAAATTTTAAGGATGTTTTCCATTTAATCAGACTAGAAGTAGGAAATGGATAGGATGGGAAAGAGCGGGAGTTGGGAGGGGTGTCCTCAGAGAGGAAGGAAGTGAAGATGAATTGAAGGAGGACCAAGTAAATGTCAACACTCAGCAGTAGTTATATAAGTCAAGTCCAGTCGATTCCTACATCAGATTCTGTATGTTGATGGAGTCGTGATGCGAGTGTCGAGACTCGAGAGAGAGGACTTTTGAAGACAGAACAACACTTGCCCAAGTCGGAGGCGAAGGCTTCAATTGCTGTCCCGGGTCCCGAGAAGTCAAATGAAAGGATCAGATCTGGATCCCTAACGAATTCTTTTGATTCTATCGAAATCTTGCTCCTGAAGTTGAGGATTTGAGCTCAATCTGCATGCGATTCGAGGACTCGAAAAACCACGTTCCAGAACGCGAAGAGTCTCCAACTCTAGCGGAGTTCGAAACCTGCCACACACCTCACTCTGGGTTGATAGAAGGACCATCTCTTTGACTTTAACCTTCTCTCTCCCCTTTCCGCATCCCTTCCTTCTCTTTTTTTGACGTTCTCAACTACACTTATCCCTGATTTGCTACTCGCATCATGGCAGATGAACCACCAACTCCAACTTTAGCTTCATCTTCTTCCAACTCTTCCAATCTCTCCACTGACTCTACTTCAAACTCTTTATCCGCAAATAACATCTCGAAGGCTTTTTCGACTGGAGCTAACAATCCAATGAGCAACCATCAACGTACAACTTCAAACGAGAGCAATTCTTCTTTGAATGCTCCTCCTCTAGTGAGGATGTCTGGAGGTGCTTTCGATGATGAGAAGAGCGCTTTAGCTGCTCTCTTGCAGGGAATGCAGAGCTTACAGCTGGAGGTGAGTACTTCAAAAGAATCTTTAGACGATCTCGCAGAAGCTCTGCAGAGCTTAGAAGGGTGGGGATCAGGTTTGGGATGCAAAAAGCAAAGGAAGGCAAGGCTATGCCGAGGTGGAAGCAACACTGCTCAGAGCTGCTTTACACTCTCTTCTTCGCGAACTGGACTTTGATAGATTCGTATGAGAATTTCAGGCTTAGTAGAGTCTCACAGAGAGCCCCTGAGAGCATCACGTTGCCTCAATCGTTCCCCGTGTGCTGGCATGGGACAGAGGGGAAGGCTGGAGCTCTGGGTCCATCTAATCGTCCCTTCCTTCCGCAGGTGGAAGTTCCAGACTTGCGGGAAATGTGATGCATTCCAGATCATATTTGGTCTGGACTGAAGTTTCATTCCGAGCTCGCAGCTCACTTGACTAGTAAGGTGCCTACTACCGCAACCTCTTCCTTCAAGAACATCGAATGTATGCATCCTTTGCTGAAACGAGAGAGTTTCTGAAACGAAGGATTGATGTCTGAGGCTGTCTTTCTCTCTCCAATCACCTACTCACATCCTTTTATCTCCCCATCTCTCTTCCTTGTCCAGGTGGCCCGACTTCATGCCAGAATGGACTCTGCAGATGATCACCGAGGAGCTTCACCTTCTCGATTTGGATCAGGAGGGAGATCTCCAATGGCGTCTCCAGCCAGCATGCCATTAGGGCTTTCACGATCTCACTCTTCTCGATCTCAAAATGGTTTACAATCTGGATCTTCATCTCCTGAGCTTCAGCCAGTCTTAGCACCTCATCTAGCCTTAGCACCTTCAGCCATGGCTCAACCAGCTCCTCTATTAGCAACAGAACCAAGTCTTGGCCTTTGGTGTGTAGTACCAGCTGGTGGAGCGGGAACAAGACTCTGGCCACTTTCAAGAGAAGGTTATCCAAAATTTTTACTAGATTTAACAGGAGCAGGAAGATCCTTACTCCAATCGACTTGGGACAGGTTATTACCATTATCAGGATCAAACAAATTGATGATCGTTACGGGAGCAGCTCATATTACTGGAGTTTCAGAACAACTACCTGAATTATCAGCTTTGAATCTTTTAGCAGAACCTTCACCTAAAGAATCAGCAGCCGCTATCGGATTCGCAGCTGCAGTCTTAGCAAAGAGAGATCCAGAAGCTGTGCTAGGAAGTTTCGCTGCTGATCACATCATTAGTGGAAGAGATGCTTTCGAATCTGCTGTGACTGAAGCTGTAATGGTGGCTCGTTCTTCTTCTGAGAAACTAGGTGAAGTCGCAACTGATGATGGATATCTAGTAACTATCGGAATTGCTCCTTCTCACCCTTCTACTGGATTTGGTTACATCAAATTAGGTCAAGCTCTAGATGTCAAGCAAGCTCCAAACGCTAGGCGAGTTACGGAATTCAAAGAGAAGCCAGATGCAAAGACCGCTTCCAAATATTTGAGCACTGGAGATTACAGGTGGAATGGTGGAATGTTCGTCGTCAAAGCTAGAACTCTACTTCAACTGTTAAAGAAGAACGTTCCAGAACTATGGAAAGGTTTAGAGGAGATTGCAGAAGCTTGGTCGGAAGCTGAGAAGATCCTAGAAGATTCAACTAAATCAGAAGACCAGGTTAGAGAATCTATCGCCAGAAGAGATGAGGTTTTAAAAAGGATTTGGCCAACTCTACCGAAGATTGCTATTGATCATGCAGTTGCTGAACCTGCTGCTAGAGATGGAAAGGTTGCTGTCGTTCCTGCTACTTTCGGTTGGGATGATGTTGGTGATTTCTCAAGTCTTGCAGATTTGATTCCTGCCGAAAGAGGGAATGAAGCTAGGGTTTTGGGAGATCAGAAATTAGTCGTGACGGAATCTCAAGCTGGTGGTTTAATCGTCCCTGCTGCCGGTAGAATTGTAGCTTGCCTTGGAGTTGATGATGTGGTGGTCGTCGACACTCCAGACGCTCTGCTTATTACTACAAGAGCTAGAAGTCAAGATGTCAAGAAGATCGTGGCGAGGTGTAAGAAGAGTTTCCCTGCTCTTTGTTAAATCTGCACTTCAATTTGATCATCCAATCCAATCTCTCCAACTTTCGAATCTCGATTATCTAATTGTGGTTCTTCAAAACGCCTCAACTTCTTCTTCAACAATATCAGCCTTCTCTTTCTCTTTCTTTGGACAATCGTTACCTTTTCTTTTCTCCATTGCCTCATGCTCCCCAAACAAATCTATACTCCATCTTTAATTTCCAACCCTTTTGCCAATTGAAACAAGCAATCCTATTTTGCTTTTTTGCGGTCTTCTCCCACCTCAACTTCCGCCAATTCGCTGTCTTTTTGTATCTTTCATTCAAGGGTTGGTCGTTGAGAAAAAAAAGACTTTCTTTCTGGGTTTCACTGACTATCAAGCCTTTTGAGAATTCTGTTCGGTGGGACGAGACGAACAGTGTCGTTCTCGTCTCGATTTCAGACTTTGAGACGGTGTATTTACAGGAAGTACAATGAGACATTGAAGGACAAGAACGAGCAAAAACAGATATTGTTGTACATGAAGCCCAAATTTGCGGAACTTAAAGAAAGAAGGGACTCCGGCATCGTCTTTTTTTTCTCCTCCTCTCATTCTCTCTCCTCCAAATCAAAAGAACTAATGCCTTTCCCTCGATAAGCCGTACCCTCGTTGAACAATTTCCATCCTAAATTCTGAATCCCAGACTTTTCTTCCATCTCCAGACGTCTTTCACTGGATTGAATTCCACCAGGGCGTCATCTTCTCTCCTTTTGATTCGTCACCAACTGGAAGAAAAGGGTAGAGGCCGTTGGACATGTCAGATGAGACTTCTCGTTGAGTTTAGTCAAAAGCAAAGGGTTTATTTCAACTCACTTGTTTCTCCTACTTCCAAGGTCCTTAGCTTCAACTTCCCACTTTTGACCATCTCGTTTCCTTCTAAGACTTCCCTTGCCTCTTTCCAAACTTTGAGCAACCGCGGAGAAGCCATTTCTGAACCTGCAGTATCGATCGGATTAGATGGGATCACCAGTTGTTTGAGATCTAGAAAACCTTTGCTCGAGAGGATAGCAGATAACAGAGTCTCTTCTGCGAATGAGTTTTGGTCCTGAGGATTGGATCTGTCAAACCAGTGAACAAGTAGATGAAGCACCTCAACCCTAGATACGGAAGCAATTAGCTCCTCTCTCCTCATCGATCTCAGTGAAAACCCGTCCAAACTCAATATCTTCAATGCCTTGAATTTCGAGAGATACGAACTCAGAGAGTTTGAGCGATGGATGTTGATGAGACGGAGATGCTTGATTGAGGAGTAAGATTCGGCGAGACTTGAGAGAAAATCCACTGAGACTTCAGCTCTTGAATTTGCTCCAGAGGTCGTAGTTGCATCACCACCAAGCACCTCCAGAGAATCGAGGGAGTTGGTAACCAGAAGAAAGTGATAAACTGCTGCTGTCTCCAGATTTCCTCCTACCAAGCTACTTTCTTCATCTCTCCATCTTTTCCATCCTCTGTTGTTGATGGAGCCATCATCCCAGATAATCTTGGGTGAGAGCCAGCTGCTTGACGTTTGATAGACCTTTGAAGGTTTCCGAGTACTCCGAAAGATCAGCGAAGGATGAGTAGTCTATATTGAAACCCAGAGGAGCTTGAGTCAAATTAGAGCAGAACACTATTGCCAATCAGATCAAGCGGGAAAGATTGAAGGTCAGTTTGAGGGGCGAGCTAGGGCAAGTGGAGAGACGAGGGACCTTTCAACTCACCCAGGATCCAGATCATGTTCTGTGCAGTCATGTTCCATTTTTGATCTGCACCAGAGTCCACGAAGAGCCTCTTCAGGGAATGAGTGAGGAATGGAAGTGGGAAGCCCCTTCCTTGGCTAATAGCCACCAATGGGAACGAGAAGTTTCCACCTGCTAGGACTAGAGTCTGAAGGTTCTGGCACTTGATCAGAATGCTTCGCAACACTTGATGTTCAGCTTCGCCTTGAGTCAGCTTTCGTCCAGCCGCAGAATTAAGAGCTTTCCTCAGCTTGATGAAGGAAGCGCTCTCTTCTTTAGTGGGAACGTCTTTCAGCTGCCGTACCACCAGCTGCTTGATCTGGCTACCGTGTCCCGGCTCTCTTTGGAGTAGAAGGTTGATCGATCCCATGCTGAGCGCATTTAAAGTAATGGTTTGGAGGAGGGAAGGATACCAACCCCCTGAATCCCAATTTAAAGAAACAGTTCTCATGGCTTCTCGCCTCTTTGTTTGGGCGATTATCACAGTCTGAAGGATACCATTCCACCTTCGTTCGAGTTGACGTTCGGGCCACCCTCTTTGGAAGCTGTGCTTCGCGGACGGGAGGGTGAGAGCCGAGAGGAGACGTATAAAATGATATGCTCATCCAGTTCCTTCTTGCTTCTTGACCACTCACTCCTTCTTCGACAACTCTCTTTTTCCTTCATTTTCCTTTCAATATCTTCTTTTTAACGGATTCTATGAATGTGAGTATCGTTCAAGAAGTAGGATTGGTTCTGGTCGCTGTTCCTAACCCACCTCCTCCCAATTCGGTCCCCCTCTCAGGCCTCATTCAAAGCAACCTCTTCCGCTTTACCTACTCAATTCAGGGCGAATATAGAGAGTGAATCTTTACTGTTCTGGTTAGGAGGTTGCTTAGACTTTTGAGAGGATAGGAGAGCAGGGAAGAGCGGAAGCAGATGATGTCGACGTTGGAGAAGACTCATTCATGCTTTACACCTCTAGTCAAACCTCTTCTTTCTATCACTCTTGACACCACGAGTTGATTATTCCAACACTTTTTTTCATTTCACTTTCTCTCTTCATTCTCAGAGATAGTTGCTCTCTGAAGTTGCCTTCGTGAGTCATGGCCTTATCTTCACAGAGTCTTTCCTACCTCCTTCTGACACTCCTTCCTTTTCCCACTTTCTCTTTTTGATCTCTTTCTCAGAAACCGGCTCTATTTCTGTCTAAGTGAGTATCTCTCTTGTCTTAACTTTGCTTCTCTCACTCGCACCTCCCCAGCTTCGTCTCCGTCGATTTCGTATCACCCCCCTCTCCTTATGTTTAATAGATACAGCTACAATTTTTCACTCGGATTTTTTATTCTTCTTACTTGACCAAGACTATCCCAAGCCTGCCCCAAGCTTGAACCAGTTTTGAGGCTATTTTCATCCTTCGTTCTCGAGCTTGGTTCAAGTAGCCTTCAAGCCTGGTCCAAGGTTGGAGGATCTCCAAGATTGGGTCAAGCTTGCTTCCATTGGTATGATATTCTTGCCCAAGACCCCTTTACCAAGGTTTGGTCAAGGGCATCTCAAGATTGGTCAAGATTGACCACCGCTACCCGTGTAGGAAAGGGAGTGAAATCAGATGTAATCTCTTGTCCTTCTTCTATTGGATTGAGTACAAAATGCACTCACGCTACTCAAAATGTCTTCTTGTAGATGAGATGAATCTTCTCTTGAAGACGGAAAGGCAGAAGATGCGAATGCTAGGACTTAAGAAAGGGAACGTCTGAGTTTTGAATTTCAGACCGACGCCCACGGTTTCTAATCATCTCAGTCTACCTTTGCTAATCATCTCTTGATATCCAGTAACAAAGGGATGAAAATATGACAACTTCCAAGAAAATGATGAAAAAAGGGAGGTGAAGATACCGCGGTACTGACTACTGGCCAAGATAAACGAAGCGATAGAATGCGAGTACAAACTGAAGTTCTCAAAGCAAAGAAAGCATTGATGTCGAAAAGTTGAAAGATTTAAAGGAAAAAAAACAGGAAGATTGGTCCAGTAAAGGAACAGAAATCGGTGGAAAGCGGGATCCAGTCAAAGCAAAGAACAAAGCTGGATGACTCCCAGATCATAACTATCAGTCTTCTGCCGGAGCTTTGTTGACAGAACTGTCATCGCAAGTTTGACAGCTGTTATTCTTCTCACACTATGGAGAGGAAGTTGGAGAAGGACTTCATTGTCACAGCCTTCAAACTGAATCTCCCATCCCATCCCATTTGCTAGATTCTCACTCGACTCACACCTTTCAATGGCCTCATCAGCTACTCCCTCATCTCTCAATGATATCAGAGTGAAAAACGAAGGAACTCCCGACTCAGTAGGAGACGAAGACATTGACTGCCTCTTCAAGATCAGAGTCGAGTTCCATAACAAGAATGTTCATGAGTATCTCTTCTATCTCTTGGAATGCTCCTAACTCTATTTGAAATTCTTAGCTAAATCAATCCTCTCCTTCTCCTCAAGATATCGGTAGAGAAGATCCCTCAGTCTACTCTCAATCCATACGCAACCTTGCACCTTCAACTCTCTCAATGATTCTTTCGGAAATCCGTCAAATGCAAGGACTACTTTCTTTTCATTCCTCAGAAATGGAAATTCATCTCGACAGATGTAAGAAAGAATTAGAAAACTCTGGTCGTTCTTCTCCTTTCTTTCCTTCTGATACTAATGATAGAACTACTTGGTATTATCTTTCGATGAAGGTGAATCCTGAACATGGATTAAGGATCACTTATAGAAATCGATTGAAGAAATATCTGCTGGAAAGGAGGTTGGAACAAAGACCTCTTTGTAGTATGAGGAAAATTAAGAAAGTCAAATGGGAGATTTGAAAACTTGGGCAAGTCGTTGGGTGGGTGTCGGAAGAATTCGATGAGGAGGAAGTTGATGAGGATGTTGAGGATAAGGATGAAGTGGAATTGAGAGATGAAGATGAGAGAGAAGTGGAGGGTCATGATCAGAGTCCAATCAACGTCGATGGAGTCGACCGGGAAACAACCGAGCAAGAAGTTGAAAGAGAAATCCTTTAGGACGATATTTCGGATATTGAAATTGAAGAAGCTGAAGAAGGAAAAAAAGGAGATAAAGGAAAGGGAAAACAAATTCAAGTCATAGAAATCGAAGATTCAGATTTAGAAGATGTTGGAGAAAACCCTCAACAGAATTAAGATTCAGAAGATGAAAATGAGAATGATATAGATTTGATTGAATTGATTTCAATGTCTCGAAATCAAGAGAAAAACCTTTAATTTCAAGTTCTAAAGAATTAAGATCTCCTTTTAATCAAGATTCTTCTTTTGATAGAGATGGGAATCGTCAAAGTAGTAGTAGAACTAGTCTTCAAATTCCAGATTCAAATTCAAAGATTTCAACTCCAAAAATCAAGGGAAAGGGAAAGAGAGAAGAGCCTGAAGCTAGCTTTTCTCCTAAAGAAGAATTCGAACCTTCAGCTAAAATTCGTCCTAAGAGAAGATTGACTTCTGGAGATCAACGTCCTGACTATACTCCTAAAGTTACTAAAGATGAAATTGAAATCAAACCTAGAAAGTCTTCTGAAACTAAACCTAAGAGAATATCTGATAGATCTCCGAGAAAATCTAAATCTCAAGATTCTCCGACTTTTGAAAGGACGAGTCAATATGAAGGAAGTGCTAAAAGAAGGAAAAATGGCGGGATTGATTGGGAGGAGTATAAGAAGTTGAAGGAGAGAGAAAAGAGGAAAGGGAGAGGAAAAGATAAGGATATTCATTCGAGTTTTGAGGGGAAGGTGGACGATGAGGATCGATCTTTGGCTTGATGGTTAGCATCGTGAAAGGACGAATCATTGTAACTTGTACTTGTATACTATCACATTTTATCGCTCTTCCTTTCCGAGGCAATCAGATGCTATACCCAGACTGATTTTCCGTGCGATTGTCAGTCCAATTCACAAATAGAAGAAAGGAAAGGATTGCATTTTTGGTTTCTTCGACTTTGCTTTGTGAGCTAAGGATACATGAATGGTGAAAAATATAGATTGGATTGATTTGATTGATGAAATGCGAAGGAAATTTTAAGGCGAAGGGGAAATTGGGGGTGATAGGAGAGTGAGAAGAGGTGAGAGACCTGGAGTAAATGGGAACAAGGGGGAAATGAAATTGAAATTTTAATCGTCGATATTCTGAGCACTCGTCAAACGTCTGCTGAGAGTTATGATAGATGTTCTTCTGTGACAATTGGCTCGTCCGTTACGACAGTTCCGATTGGAGAAGGAGGCGGAGGAGCAGAGGAAGGATAGAAAGGGGCATTTGAAGTTGAGTCTCCAAGATTTTCCATTTCGACTTCTGAGTTGTGAGGATTGCTAACTTCTGCTAATTCGACCTGTCGATTGATAGTTTCGACTAGCGCATTTGAAGAGTTTTGAAGATCTGAACGAACGAAACAGAGGAGGTAGGGTGTTGCTCCAGTAGTGCTACGAAGAAGACGGTGGGGGATGAAGATTGGAAGAAACAGAAGGAGATAGTTCAGAAAATGTGTAGACAAGGAGAATCAAAGTATTGAGCTCTAGTTGATGCAGCATGGCTTTACTCACTCTCGGAGAACTTCGTTTCTCGAACACTTGGTGACGACTGAGTCGTTATACTTAAACCAGGTACTCTGCTGACTCAGATCTTCTTCTGGTAGCTGACGTTGACAGATCCAGTAGTGGCCATGCGAGGCCTCACCTGAGCGTAAAAGGGTGACAAAAAAAGCGAGACTTACCTTCAGTATCGCTTTTTTCCGAAGTCTTCGCAGCTTCAAGCAAGAAGGAGAAAGTTATAACCAGCCTAGTCCTCCAGTTTTATCATCACTCACCTCTGTGCATGAACACGCTAACAAGTTGATATTCGACTCGCATCTCTTCATTCCAAAGATCTTCCATCTCAGCTTTCAGCCTCGAGATTCTCGTCTCACATTCTGCGATTTCCTGTTCTAGCCCTTTTGAGTATTCTGAAAGAAATTGAGGAAAAAAGTTTGAATTTTCCAAGATTGGAAGAGTGAAAAGAGGCTCGAGGGGAAGACGTTGTTGCGAGGCTGCGACAACGGAGGGTTCTGTCTCCTCTATGAGAGGTGGAGGGGGCATGATCTGAAGTCTTTCCAGATAGGAAGAGACCGCATTGAGAGAAGATGATATGGTTGGCTGCAAAGGGGAGAATGAAAAACGAATAAAAACGAATAAGGGTGAGTCAATGAACTCGGATCCTACCTGGGGGGTAGAGATTGAACTTACCTGATTAGCCGGCTTAAGACTCTTGATCCGCGCTCTCAGTTCTCCGATTTCCTTTCTCTTGATCTTGCTCTCTTTCCTCTTCTCCAATCTAGTCACGTCACTCTGCTCTGCTGGATTGAAATCCAGATATCTATCCAACCAAATCTTCTCTTCGAAAGCAAGATGAGCTTGACTTTTGAAAAGCATCGACTTCTCTCGATCATACTGTACTCTTTGAAGCTGAATTTGAAGAATGGGAGGTGGATCAACAAGATTGACGGTACGAACCACTTTACCTCCTTCTCCGAGCAGAGTCTCTTCGTCGAAGAATCCGTCTAATCCATCGTAAAGATCATGTCCTTCCTCCAGGACTTCGACCGGTAGGATCTTGAAGATTTCTTTCTTGACATGGACGCTAGAGCTTGATTGAGGTTTGAAACTCGAGTCTGTCGAGGGAACTTGCTGGACTTGCTGAGCGGTACGTCCTCGGAAAAGACTGTGAGGAGAGAGCAGAACCAGGATCGGAAATGGAAGCGATTAAGAGCGGGTCAGATTAAAGAATTGCACGGCACACCTGGGCTCAGCACTCACCCACGAAGCAGATCTTGCCCCTCTCGATTCTCGTCCTCATCTTCTTCCTTCCCACTCTCGTCGTTCTGAGCACCTAATGCCACTTCAAGTTGGAACATGACATTATCCAGACATTCACTGACATCTTGCTGGGCACCGAGCTGCATCAAAGAATTTTGAGTGCTCGCAGTGTCTTGAAGAGTGATGGCAGGAAGAGAGGTTGTTGAAACTGGACCACCTGGAGCTGGAGAAAAGAATTGATCTGGAAGTGAATCTTCAATGGCTGCTTTGGTCTTGTTCGCCTCGTCTTGAGGGACTTCTTTCTCTGTAGGGGGCGGAGCCATCTCGACGTCACTGTCTCCTGTCAGCTGGGAAGTGGACTGTTCGATTGATGACGGCTCTTCGACCATGGTCTTGTCAGAGTTTAAGGGGTTTTCCTTGACCGCCTCGTTTCCTGGAAGAGCAACAGCAGCTGAATGAGCCGAATCGAGCTGAGAAGCGGAATTCATTTCGACGTCTCCACTGGCATCTCCGTTACCTTTTCCATTTGAATTCTTGGTGAGATCCAGATCTTCTTCAGCTCTTGAAGAGACGAGAGCCAAGTAAGCTAGCTCTCTCTCTGGAGTCACAGCGAGAAAGGGGGAGGTTATCATGGCATTGAAGAGCTGTGCGAGCTGTTCCACGACTGCGGAAGTAGGGAGGTAAAAAGCGAAGCAGGTGAACTTGATGTTTCAGCAATTTTGAACGCAGGAGAGTAAAGAAAGCGAGAGCCCGAGACTTGAACTCACACTTCTTGGACCTCAGGACCTCTCTTTCAGTTACGAGTCGACCACCGACTCTTCTTTCCTTCCCTTTCCCGTTTCTATCCTCGGCTTGCCTTTCTGGGTCTTCAACGATAGATTCGGTAGTGAGAGAGAGACTTTCAGCTTCCCAGAGTTCCTTCGCCTCGATCACTCTCGTCCTAATCTCATTAACCACGAAGAAATACTGTAAAACGCTGTTGAGAAAACAAGTGTTACCGATATTGTTTAATCCAGCTGGCTTCTTTCCTTCACCAAATTCGAAAGCTTCAAACCCATTCTCTTCTTTCTTTCCAGTCTTGACGAAACCTTCTAACATCTTTGACCCACTATTCTCAGCTATGATTCTTAAAGAGTTCTTGCATTTTGCGGTAAGCGAAGGATTATCAGCAATAGCCATTTCGTAAATTGTGATCAAGGTTTCATCATCTATTCCGAGTGGATACTCGATACTAAGGGTTTTGTAGGCATCTTCTAGTGAGATGTTCACGTCGAAGACTTGATCCAAATCCATGTTAGCATAGTCAGTAGTTTGAAGGCTTCCTTCTTGTCCCCAGCCAAGTTGGCTTCTGAAGGATATTTCTAAGAGTTCTCTCTGTCGCAAAAAATGTTCTAGTTGAGAGGGATTTCCTCTAATCTCACTGACTTGTCTAAGATACTCGTAGTTTCGATTTCTCTTCTCCAATTCGAGTTCCCTCTGGTTCCCAAACATTTGAAGTTGGAAGTTATTGGCCAACTGGGAATTCAGATATCCAACACCATCGCTGCGACCCATTGTAAGGAACTTATAAGCCTTCTGTAACTGGAAGTTCGTGTAGAGACCACGAGAAGCTTCGGAGGTAAGGAGAACGCCCAAATCCGATTCTTGCGATCGATTCGACGTCACAATCCAAAGAGCAGAAAACAACAATCTCGCCTTGTTCGGATTCGCCAGCCTATTGATCTTGTAAGCATTGACGAGGAGTCTATCACTTGCATCCCAAAAGCAACCCAGAATGTCATACTGCTCCTGTGTTACGAGAAGAGGTTGAGAATTCTTGCTCTTTTCCCTAGAAGTCATGGATTGATTCGGATCGCCGTTTCTAAATCCAAGTAAATCTGCGATTTCATCTTTTCCTTTCCCATTGATTAAACCTACTTCCTTGGTGTTGACCTTGAAATTTCCAACCTCACTTAAATCTTTATCTCCAAAGAACGAAATATACCAACAGCTCATCTCATACCAACCCCTAATCAATCTTTCTCTCCAGATTTCTTTCTCTGCCCTCAATTCCTTGGGATCATTCTGATTGATCTTGATGTCAGGAGGGACGATACATTTCCTTCCATCTTCCAACACTCCATGTGAGAATCCAAGAGACTTGAGAATTCGAAAAGTGAATTTGTCTGCACCCATTTTGGAATTGAGAGCTTTGTTGAATGGGAGAACTCGAGTGTCACCTAGAGAAGCCCGGCCTATGATTCCTAGAAGTGTTGAGAGAGGTTTGGCAAATCGTTCGGAAGAAGTGCTTGAAGTCGAGAGGTCTGAAAGGAGTGGAAAATCATTCCTAGCAGACCGGAACTCTTCCAAAAGATAGATCGGCACTATCGATGAAAGAACTGATGGACTCGTTGATGAACCTTCGGTATCAGTCGCTTCCGAAGAGACGTAAAGGTTTGTGAAAGGATTGAGATCTGGAGTCTTAGCATTGGAAGCAGCTTTCGTCAAGCAATTACTAAGACTTTTGAAGACTTTGAAGTTTTGAAACTGTTCAAAGCTTGGAGGTTTCGGTAATTCATCATGACTCCAAAGATACCTTTCGAATTGGTCATCGATTTTGAGATTCGTTTCTGACTTGTCACTTTCTGAAGCTTGGCTTTCTCCAATATTCAACTCCTTGAAATCTTTAATCGTTCCTATAAATCTTTCCTCAACCTTCATGTCTTCTTCTCCTCCCCATAGTGGAACGTTGAGCATTGAACCTTCTTCTACTCCATTTCCACCAAGCATCTCGTTACTTTCCATATCGAATCCCGGGTACTTCTTGAACAGCTGCTCAGTTACGGCATCACTCTCCATCATTTGCTCTCCTTCTTCACTGAGAAAGGTTCCTGAACCTCCACGCGCGATAACCTTCCAAACTCCCAAAGACGGCATGTAGTAAGCATCTGGATGTGGAAGGCAAGACTTGAGATAAGCAAGAGATGGTGGTGCAATCGGGGGTGAATTGAGAGGAACAGCTTTCGAATTTGGAGTTGAGGTTGAAGTTGGTGTGGGAGTAGTAGTCGTCGGAGTTGAGCCAAATCCACCTCCAGAAGCCAGAGCCTTGATTCGTTCCGGAGAAAGAGCTACTGCATCGTTCTCTGAAGGTTTGAAGCTATTATTGGGTCTTGTATTAGACTTGGTCTCTGGAGAGGCTGTTGTTTGCTTCTTTCCTTCAGTCCCAATTTTCTTCTCGACAACCTCAATCTTGAAAATTCTATGTTGGCGTAGACGGCCATCTTTCTCATAGTTAGAATCGTCATCTTGGAGCTTCCTTTCAGATATAATCTTTCCAGTTCTAAACAGTAGAGCTTTGGGAGTCCAAATCGTGTTTCTGGCAGGTTTGCCACCAAAATCAGCGTTGAAAACTTCTTCGTATTGATCTGGAATTTTGTTAAGATCTTCAGGTTCAGTTTGATCAGCAGAAAACTCCTGTGAGGTTGGGATGAGGTCCGTGAAAGGGAAGGAAGAGATGGAAACGTCAGGGAAGCGGAACGGACGCATTCTGGACCAGAGCACGACAAAGAGCGCCTAGGACAGCATAAATACCTTCTGTTCAAGCTTTGAACTATCGCGCAGCTTTGCAGCCCGCGCTTTAGCTATTTGAATGCTTCTTCTCCAAGCTCCTTCTCTGCCCTCACTCCAAAATCTTCTCACAAGCTCTCTAAACTTGGCCTAACAAGCCGCAATTCACGTTGTCGGATCCACAGCTTTCTAGGCTCTAGATCCTTCCTTTGAGAATGAGGTTTTACGAGAGGCTTCCAATCCTTCATTCTACATTGGCTACAGAAGAGATGGAGGAAGGAAATCTCATTGCTTCTCTGTACCACCATCGCTTTCACCTCCGAATAGCTGCCGAATATCTTTTAGAGACCTTCAAATGAATTTCGAAACTCACCCAATGAGAGGTATTCCCACCTGATGCTCCGCTGCCAATTCCACCAGCTTGCAGATCTTGATAAGAGGGACCAACACTTCCTCCCACTCCCTGATAGTTATGCTGATTCTGATCGGGATAACCATAAGGAACTTGTGTTTGAGCTTGAAGTTGATCATGTTCGTCGACTCTAATGTCTACATCTTTTGGATGATTTGGTTCTATGATTGGAATGTGAACAGTCTCACTAGAATGATCTTGATGAAGCTCTTGAGGATGAGGAGTTCGATTAGAGTAGTAGGAATTCATCTGTTGATCTTGGTTCATAGATGTGAAATCGTACATTGAAGAAGGAGGAGTTGGCGATCTTCTTTTCAGATGAGAATTGGAAGAATCGCTCTCGCTCATGGTCTGATCGAGCTTGATCTCTGCTCACTCTCTTCTCCTGAGGGATACCGGACCTTGTTTTTCCTTGAAGACTGAGGAAAAGAAAAAAAAGGAGAAGTCTTGCAGAATGAGTCTGTGAAGGGGTGGAGGTCAAGAAGAGAAGAAGAATGATAAACTTTCGTTTGGTTGTTCTTCATTTGGCCTTCTCGTCCTCTTCTCTCTTTGGCTTATCTCACTCTTCTCTCATTCTACGATTTGCAGATTAATTCAAAGATGCTATGAATCAGCGGGCCGCTGCTCATCATCGAGTGAAAGAGGGTTGATTAGAATTGACTGAGGCGGAGAACAAATGGTATTACATGCACTGTACATAGACACTGAAGAGTTAACATTATTTACATCTTTTTCGAGATTCATTGAGAGATCGAGACAGAAACTTGTGACTTGAGAGGTGCTTGAGATCTCATTCCCTCCAAGTTACACTCCCATTGGCCATTCTTTCTCCGACCAAGTTCCTCCTATGATAGTTCGTTCTCATTGCTCTGTATCGTCTAACAAAGGTTAAAGAGGGATCCTGGGATACTGGAATTCCATTCTGACTGGCTGAGGATGGGAGAGAAACCGAGTTCGTCGAGGGGGAGTCGGTAGAGCTCTGCTGGTATGGGGAAGGAGATGAGGATCCTGGAGATGGCGATAGAGAAGGTGGATGTGACTGTTGCGGAAAAATAGGGAAAAGAGGGAGAGTGTAGACATAAGACCATTGCTTCAAGAGTACACTGAAGGAAGTTGAAACTTCCAAGATGCTCACCTCTGCTACCTCGAAAGGCAGCCCTTCTACAAACGCATTTGCAAGACTCTCCGATTGTTCGTGCAGTCTTGTGTTTTTGTGAGAGAGCAGAGCTAGGAGAGATTCAGGAGAGAACCGCTGAGAATGAGTGAGAGGAGAAAAGGTGACGCTTAGATCAGACCGGATCCAAGTCCAAAGCGCTCTTTTGAGTGCTCAGTACCCATCTCTCATTATCAAGTGAAGCTCACCTTCTCTTCCTCTCGAATCTTAGACTCCAGAGCAGGCCAATCTTTTTCCAGCTGATTGGACAATTCGTACTCTTGCATGACCTCCTGTCGAAGGCTCTCGAGAGGTATCTGAAGCGCTTGGTTTCGAGCTACGTGAATTGAGCATGTAAGAGTGGTATATTGAAGTGAATTGAAGAAACATCCCCAGAGAACAGGAGGCATAGAGGAGAGGGTGAGGTGAGCCACATGAGCCGTGCTGCTCCTTTGTCAAAGTAGACAAGCCTCAGTCGAATCTTCATGAATGTTCCACGAAGCTATCATGAACTTCTTTGCATCATAGGAGGGAAGATAGAGGCAAGAGAGTGCAACTAAGGCTTCTACGATTGAGTGAATATTCTCTGCCTCCCTCTCCACTTCATCTCCTCTGAAGAACCTGTTCTGGTCTAGGGATTCTCATTCATTTGCTCTGAACATCCTAGTCTTGTCCCTCTTACCTCCTAGTTTCCTCATCTCAATTCTTAATATCCCATTTCTGCTCCGACCAAGAGCCAACTCACCAGCCAACCTCTCATTCCCTTCCAACAGCTTCTCATGCCTATCAAACAGTTCCCTGACCTGAGGCAAAGAATCAAAGAATGCTTCAAAGAAAGCAGAGTCGTGTTGTGATTCTGAGGATTGATTTGAAGGCACCTCATCTTCCTGCTGAGAAGGTCGCGATTGAGGGATAGCTCTAGCTAAAGATTCTAGATCCGATCGTGAGAGTTCTGAAGTTGAAGGATAAGTTTGAGTCAGGGGCGTCGAGATTGAAGGCAGTGAAGTCATGATGGGACTGGGAGGGGAAGAAGATATAAAGGATATGGCCACAGCTTTGGCTTCAACGTTGACAGAGCACATGGACGTGAAGCAGCGAACGACTGACCAACATCAAAGTCGTGACTGAGAACTTTGGTTTTTGGTTTTTGGTATTTATTGACAAGAACAGAATTGGCTGTGGGATCGTTGAGAATAGAGGCTTCGTTGTTCTTTCTTCTTCATCTCTTTCACTTCGATTCCCTTCTCCAAATCCTTAATCCAGCTGTCTAGTGTATTCTCCTTCTTTCAAAACTGGATCTCCACCTTTGATTCCAGAGGTTTCATCTCTGACTCCACCGACCTCAGCTCCTCCAGTCGCTCCCATTCCAGTTTGATATTGAGGTTGATGTTTTCCAGTCTCGATTCCAGTGATGTTGTCCTTGTGAATCCTATCTTCAGGTCCACCTTGCTTGATTCCAGAGGCGGGTTGGGCTCCTTTGGAGTGGGAATCGTAAGAAGTGGAGTCTTTCAACTCGGCTCCAGTAGATTCTGAAGCCAAGATAACAGCGTCGGCAGCTTCTTTCCCTTCGTGTTGACGAGTCTCTCCATGAAGTTTCTTCTTTTCGTTGTGAGAGGCAGCTGTGGGAGAGAGGGAGGGAGAGAGAGAAAGAGTGTGAGCTTGTGTCTGGACTAGAGCCATCGTCGATGGTCGAGGTGCACCGAAATTTCTGCACTTACTTCCAACAAACTTCTCGAAAGCACCTGCCAATCTAAAGAAAGGTTCATTTGGTAGTAGGGAGGACAAATTGAGAAGAGGTCAGTACGTGGTTGTTTACTTGGTTGGCAGCATACAGTCAGTTTTTTGCCACTCACTTGTCACCCAAGCCAACCTTCTTCTTTGGTTTCTTGTTACCGGCTTCATCGACACTTCTCTCTTCTTCTCCTCCATCAGTGATTGAAGTCTTGGTCGAAGAAGCAGGAGAGTGGCCAGTCTTGACGGCCCCAACGTTTGGATTGAGATGATCGTCTCTTTGATGAGCTTTGACGTCGTGTCCTCCAGTTCCGGCTAGACCTTCAGCACCAGCACCAGCTGGACCACCGGAGTGTCCTAATTGATCATCTTGAGATCTAGTCTGATCAATAGGAGGAGCTCCACCTAGACCTTTCTCTTCTCTTCCGCCACGGTCGTCGACCAAAGGTTGCTTGTCAGCGACTCTCTTCTCCTCCATGCTCATCTCTCCAAAGTTGCTAGCCAGAGCCTTTTCGTTCTTTGAATCTAATGGGAACTGCTGCTCTTGGTGATCACCACCAAATGCAGAGTGCATTGGAGGAGCAGATTGAGCTAGATCTCTACTTTCTCCAATTTCTCTTCCAGACCTCATAGCTGAATCTTGGAATGAAGTACCAGCTTGAGCACCGTAACCTGGAGAGTTGGACTCGTCTAGCATCTCAGAAGCTTTGTATCCGGAAGGGATTCCAATAGGATCTTCGGTTGAAAGAGAATCTTTCTCAGCCGGAGTTGAAAAATCAATACCTTTCTCTCCGAAGGGGATTGGAGTTTTCTCTTCTTCTAATTTGTTAACGTAACCTGGTGGATTTGAGGATTCTAAACCAGGGTCTTTTTGGATTGGTTCTTGAACTGGAGGTAGAGCAGAGTTCAATCCTTTTCCAACTTCTCTAGATTCTTCAAGGTGAGTGGTTGGTAAAGTCGAGACGTTACCAGCGTTAGGGACTGAAGTTGGCTCGGAAGTAACTTCATGACCTAATTGCTTGGAGTCTTCCTTGAAACCCCCTGGAACTTGAGGAGTTGGTGGACCTGAAGAAGGAGTTGGATCGGCAGCGGAAGCTGTGCTATCTCCAGTTGGTGGTGGTGGAGTTGGAGTTCTTCCGAAGATGCTGAGATGGGAAGATGGTAGGGAGGTGGAACAGTAGGTGAGTGAGTGATTTGAAGAGAGGAAGGAAAGTATGGGTAAGTGGAGGTGAAACTGGTCGCATGCTCTTGAAGAGGGATAAGTCGAGTTGATAACTTGCTGCTGAAGATCGGAATGACTCACTTTGGAATGTGCAGCATGCTTGTAGGGTTTTGGGTTTCGAAATGGTAAAATTGGAAATAGAAAAATTGATGATTTTGGTGAAAAGAAGGAGGAGAAGAAGAATCTAGAATCTTTTCAAAGTCCTGGGTCTGCCTTTCAACGTGAAGCGTGCATGGCCTGAGCGTCGACTTCAAAGCTACGTCATCGAGGGACAAAAAGATTCTGACCATCCGTCAACTGCAAAAACGTAAGTGGTTGGATATCCAATCTAATCAAATCTTGACTCTCATTTATGGAGGGATCGGATGATTCGAGAGCCAAAGAGCTGAGCTACCCTTGGACAGACTTGCAAGCCCCTTAGGCACTCTAGTGGATCTCAATTCGGCTAAATTGAACCCGTTCAATTTTCCAATGACCTCGACTATTCAAAGAAGAAAGAGAAACAACAAATTTGGATCGAAGGAAATCTGAGATGGGTGCGTGCGAGATGAAGGCTTCGAGGTCGAGAGGCTCTTCCTTCCTGTCTCTGAACCACCACTCCCGACCACAACCACTTTCTACACGAAACAGAAGCAAGAGCGATTCTAGAAGGATAGATAAAAGGAAAGATCGAATTGGAATAGAGAGCAGCAAGGTGAGTGCTTCAGATAAGTCCTTTGAAGGTGGATCGTTAAGTCAGCCAGAACTTGGTTCGAATCGCGAAGCTTGGTGGGAAGAGAGAAGAGATGCTAATCTCATGCTGCTCCTCTGATGCCCTTCTCTTCTACCTCTGAACCAAATATAGTTTCAAATGTCTTCTAACAAGAAAGAGACTCAAAGAGTTGAAGAGGCTCAACCTTCAGGTTATGATTCTGAAGATGAACAAGATCAGCTCGACTCTCCTTCAAAGAAAGTGAATGATAAGCGCAAGGATCTCAACGACAACCGTACTTCACCTCTTCCAAACTCCACTAAGTCACGTTTCAAATCATCTACAACTAGTTCCAACGCCGTCCCTGAAGGTAGAGCTCCAAGAGACTTCGAGAAACCACCTTCTGCCCTCAAAGCTGCAGATCCAATGGCAATGTCAACCAATCAACTCTTCTCAAACCATTCATCTCAACAAGATGATCAGCATGAGAACTATTCTCCAAATGAATCAAGAACTCATTCACAAGCTCTTTCAAATGATGTAACCGGAGATGAAAACCAACCACCATGTGT
>JAAVVG010000032.1:0-170322 GCA_012976225.1 Golubevia sp. BC0850
TACCATGAGAAGTATAAACACGAAGAAGCAAGAAGAACGTGCCCCCACTGCCTCTCTTCTCCCACTTCCAACACTCACCCATTCCATTGTGCCTCCCTGTCTGACAGTGCGGGCCTCCACCTGAGGAACGATAAAGGAGAAGGACTGTCTGTGGAGGAGATCCTGGACTCGAAGAAAGGAGAATTGGGATTCCTGAATTTCATCAAAGCCACCAATGCCTTCCACCAACTGCCACCGCCTTCCACTCCCCCTTCTCGCTCCCCATCGGAACACTCGATAGAATGAGACAGGCCGGAACTGGAACTGAAAAGTGCAAGCAACAAAATCTGCCCTGGGACCTTCCTTTTACGGCACCTTCTCTCCCCTCCCCCCTTCTCAATGGGTTTCCCATGTAGAATCCCCCCCCCCTTTCACTGCGTCTAGGTTTTCCCATTGGGGTTTTCCAGGCTCACGTTTGACCCTCCCCTCATTCCTCTCGCCTTGATTTCTTTCTTTCTCATGTAGGTTCTAAGGCAGGCCTAATGCCTTAGACCAGTTTTTTCTCGTTATCATACTCGCCTCCCCTTTCTGGGAACTCCTCCTTGGAGATGCCCCACATCTGTATGTCTACACCAAGACGCCGTTCAGATGTAAATCAATAATAATAATAATAATAGGGGGTAAGGGGAAATTTGTTAACAAGTCAAAGGCAATTTGAGATTTTGACTCTTGCGATACTCCATCAACTCACTTACTCCTTTATATCATTCTTTGATGCAGCTCAACTCTGCCCTGGGTATAGTTTCTATTTCTGCATTTGAATTCAGATGAAATCGAACCTAAATGGAGAAGAGATGAAAAACAAATGAACAGACAGAAATGGTATTGCTTACGGAAGCTGGTAAATGACAAAGATTTGAAGAAACAATTTACAAGGCAAAGAAAGGAAAAAAGCAGAGATTGAGAGATAGCTGTAACAGAAATATGAGCGGAATCAAAAGACGAGAAGGAGTTGAAAGGTAAAGCTGAAGCACCAAGAAGAGAAAGCAAGAGAAAGACCAGAAACCTTTTTGGTAAGTTGCGATTGAGTTTTGATGATCCACAAGATCGGTAGGTTTGTTCATTTTGAAGCATTCCTAGAATTCATGATTCATATCCATGATATCTTTTTGAGGTTTAGGTAAAGGAGGAGGAGGAGTCGAGTCTTCCCTGTAATTTTGGTATCGTTGATTTCCACTAGTATTCGATTTCGTCCCAGTCCTTTCTTGCTGATTATAATGAGAAGTTGATCTTGGGACTGGAGGAGCTCTTCCAGTCATCTGTTTAGCGATAGACATATCAGCATCCTCCGGACCTTCATCATCGAAACTTCCTCTCACCCTTCCAGCAGAAGTTCCGTTAGAAGAACCTTGTTGACCATTTCCTTGTAGTTCTCTGTCAAATTCATCATCATAAGCATGTCCAGCTCCAACTCCTCCCATCCCTTCAACCTCTTCAGACCTTTCAAACCTATCTTTCTTTCCCTTTTTCCCGCCACCAAAGAATTTTGACTTTGATTTCGATCTAGGTTTCTCCATCCCACCTGCATCTGAAAGACTAGATCTACTCCTTCGAATAGCATAAGGATCTTCTCTAATAGACTCACTTCTAGAACTACTTGTTCCAGGTCTTCTCTCTCCATCTCCATTATAGAATTGATCTCTCTCGATTAAAGTTCCATCCTCTCTTCTTCTAGGTCTCTTCATATTATCTCCATCTTCATATTTATGACCATTTTGATAAATGAATTGCTTTCCGGTATCGTCATACTGAACTCTGTCTGGGTTTTGATCGTGGTATCTTCCTACCCAACCTCTCTTCTTTTGCTTGCGCGTGATGGCACTGTCATCGACTAAACCGTATCTTTTAGCCCATTTGGGTGTTCGATTCCGATTGTCGTTGTTTCGAACATCTGGAAAGAAGGAGTGGAAGGAGGCGAGAGAGAGTTAGGGTCCGGGTCAAACAAAGGTGTCGAGAGGTCCTTCATAAAAATGGAAAGATGACTAACTTTGAATAAACCAGTTATGCCCATGTCCTCTATTCAAGAGAAGGGGAGAAAGTTCAGGAGTGAAGAGAGGTGGCGGGAGGAGAAGGATGGGTGGCAAATCAAGATTAGTTAAAAGAGAACAAGCGAAAGACAATCCCGTTTCTTGCATGAGAGCTGGATCTAATTGGTCTTGCTCGTCGAAGATCATTGAAACTCACGGAACTGAAAAAACGAAACAGGAAGAAGAGAGAAGGAGGGGCCGCGACAGAAAACTCGTCAGCTTTCTCTGAACATCTCTGAACATCTCTGATCGAAAAACTACTCCCCTTTACACTGATGAAAATTCCCATACAACGTTATCATGATCTCATGAAAGTACTCACTATAGCCACAAATGGTACATAGAACATTGATAGCAAAGTCCTTTCCGAATCCAAAACGAATTAGAACTGCCAAAGGTGGAAGCAAGAAGCCCGCGATCATGATCACTCCCGTGAATCCTAGTGAGGGAGATCAAAAGAATTTCAGAGTCAAAGAACTCGGTAAGGAAAGAAAGAAGGTTAAGGTCCATCGAAGGCTGCTTTTGTAAGGTGCAGGGGCTGGATAAAACGGGAGGATAGAGGGTAGGACAAAGCTTCGAAGAATAACCTCTACCCATGTTCTACCGATCAAATTCGATTCAACAGGTAGTCAGCTCTTCTCTACCTCTACCTCTGTTACTCTTTTCATCTCTCTATCCAAGAGACCCTGACTCTTCAATCCCCATCAATCTCTCATCTTCCCCGTGTGGGTTCGCCTTCTTCGGATTGCTTCCTTAAATCCTCTGTTTCATTTCATCAATTCTAAGTTCTACTCATCCTATCCTTCACTCGTCCACAGCTTCCGATCTCAATCTCGAATCGGAGGTTGAACCGCTTGTTCTCTGCATCTCTTGAGCTTCCCCAATCCAAAGCCATCTTCTCAGAACCAAACTCCAACATGCTAGTTTTGGAGTCATTCTTAGAGAATTCTGAAACGCTCGAACAAGGCAGCCAGCTTCTAATGATGAACTCTCATCCAAGTGCAGGATAGGATGTGACCATGCGCTTGACCTAACAGCTAACTCACCATGATGCTTCTTTGGAGTACTGAATGTCAGAGAATTGAGATGTTTAAGCTTTAGTTTCTCAGTCGGCTGATGAGATTACCACAGATCGAAGGAAGGGATTACTCACAAGTCTATCTTTCCATTCTCCTTTCTAGGAATTCCATTTCTCATGAAAGACGTCATCTTTGGATGCAGATCAGATCTTGGTTGATTGGTTGGGAGTAGAAGAGAAGAGAGAATAGAAGTAGATTTTAGGATCAGATGAAAATCAAGATGTTGAAGTAGATGATGTGATGATGATGTTGGTTGGATATAAGTGAAAACTCCACACTTTCGATTGAGAGACAGACCAGCTTGGCGGTGTTGCGGAACCAATTCGCCACCCTACGCCACTTTGAAATTCTAGAATCTCAAGATTTCAAGTTCGGGCTTTCTTTTGGTTATTGCGAGCCGAAAGAGCTGAGTCAGTGAGAGATAGAGCTGATCTTATGACTTATCTCCTCTTCTCTCAGCTTGCCACCCATCTTTCTTTGACTCGTTCGACTTGAAGCTTCATGTCAAGAAGATCGGATCTATCTACGTATATGTTTTGCTTCTTTCACTTTGACTCTATCCGTGAGGCAAGTCTTTGCTTTCTGGAGAAGGAGCCACGTTGCAGGCCCCTGTGAGAATGAATACCTTATCATTTCTCACTCCTTCCTTTCGACCACGACCACCATGATGGCATCAGTCTAGCTCAGCTCAGTTGGAACCCAATCTGTTCAAGATGAGTAGCTTCACCAACCTTTCTTTCAAATCAACATCAAGTTCAAGCTCAAGTTCAAGCTCAAATTCAGGAATAGGAAGCAAGTTATTGATTCTCTCGTCAATCATCTTGATTCCATACTTTTTGTCATTGATTCATCTTTCACCTTTCTCAATCTTACTCTCAATTCCTCTAATCTTAATAATTTGGTTCATTTCAATTCCTCTAGCTCTTCTTTTCACTGCTTCCTTAGCAGATTCAACTACTATTTCCACTTCCACTTCCACTTCTTCCACCTCTACCTTCTATACCTCTACTTCTCATCTCAATCCAATCCGTCTACCTTCAAGACCTTTCTCTCATCTTCAGCCTTCATCTTTCAGAACTTCGATTCATTCATCCTCAACTTCAGTATCAGAATCAGTAGATCATTTAATCTCTTTAATCCTAAGAGATTTCATCAAAAAGTGGCATACTCCCTTGCTTTTTGGCTCTCAATCTCAACCTCAAGATGACGACGATGATCAATTATTCCCTTTAGCAACTGAGAAATCCATTAGAGAAGCTCTGATCTCAGGTCTCAACAGAGCTACTTCTTTAGATCTACCTAATCTGGCGGTAGGCAAAATTCTACCAACTTTAACAGATCATTTATCTAGATTAAGGATCGCAGAGAGGGAATTGGCAGGTGTTGGAGATCATCTATCAGATCAAGATCATTCCAATACAATCACCTCCAGTCGTCTCCAAGAGAAAGGAGGAGCAAGGAAAGCAGCTCTCTCGACTTCCCCCGGATCCAATTCAGAAGAAGTAGATCTCTTCCTAGCTGCTAAATATCAAACCAATTCTCATAAGCTTCACCCTGCTGTTTCAAATGTCTCTTCCCCTAATTCAAAACCCTCGGAATTGGATCATCTAAGGAAGTTGGCAGAGAGAATGTTGGGATATCTACTTCCTGATGATGAGAGAGGTAGTAAAGCTGTCTTTGTGGCCGTGAGAGAGGTGGTGGCTTGCACTATCTTGATGCCTGTGGTGGACATGATGAGTGATACTGACTTTTGGAATGGGATTCTGGATCAGAAAGTGAGTAGAAGAGGGGAGGGGCAAAGAGGGAGAAGGCCGTGTGATAAGGTGGTCGGGCTAAAGAGAGGAGTAAGCTAGGCGGGATCCAGTCAGTTTGTCGTGTTGATCAATAGGTCTCAAAAATCTGGAGACAGGGAGGAAAGAGACCCAGCAAGTCACGGCAAACGTAGGTTCTGACCCCGCCTCGATTCCTCGTCCCTTCCCTTCCCTTCCTTCCCTTCCTTCCCTTCCTGACAGACCGGGGCAGCCATTCAAGAGCAGAAACTAGTCCAACGACTTCGACAAGCTCTAGAACGTCAAAAAGGTACCACTTCTCCTCTTCCTCCCTCTACTTCTACCTCCATCGCTTCAAACCTCACTTCAGCTTCTGCGGCTCTTGGAAATCTAACAGGTTTCAGTCTCTCCTCCATGTCTACGAATTCTCAACCTTCAACCGGATCCAAATCAGACAAGTTTAATCATCAATCCTTCTCTACTTTCCTCAAGAACATTGAGGATGCAGCTTCTATCCTGGAAGCGAGGAGGAGTCGGAATGACGTTGCGGTTCAGATTCGCAAAACCAAGTCGGCTCTAGCTGCCGTCACTTCTGGAGGGGCTGAGGCGGTGGAGAGAAAGGCGGGACTGGTCAGATATTTGGAGAGACTTCATGTAGCTTTGGGAGCTGCTGAGAAGAGAGTTGAAGAATTGAGCATGGGTAACAAACCTTCAACCAAGAACTCCGACTTGACCATGCCCACTTCTCCTAGTAGAGGAAATAGCTCTCCAAATAGAATTACGCTTAGTCAAGTCATTCATAATGCCAGCACTTTGAGTTATTGGATGGAACATATGGATAGGAGGAAACGATCAGAGTTGATTCAGTTTTGGCTGGCTGGTGAGTTTCAAGATGTCTTTTCTTCTTGCTATCTCGTCGAATCACATGAGCTGACTCGGCTTCAATTTTATTTTCTCACAGTTGAAAGTTTCAAGGACCCTTTGGAGAGTGTAGAATCAGAGAATGAGGAGATAGAACCATCTTCATTTACCGGCTTGAATCCTGATCCTTCAACAGTCTCGACTTTGAAAGAAGACCTCAAGCTGTTTACCGAAATCTATTATCCTTCGACTTTGTTGAACATCAAACCCATCTACATCTCTACAGCCGAAACTTTTATCAAGTCAGACTCTGCTACTCCTTCAGCTAGACAAGTTCACAAAGTCAGAGAATCGGTTCTCAAAGCTCAAAGACAGGTATTTAAGGAAATGCTTGAAGACGATTGGCCGATCTTCAACAACAGTGATCTATTCTTCAAAGCTCAAGACGATTTGGCTAGAGATAACAATACCGGAAGCTCTGGGAATGCAATTCACAGTAGAGTTTCTTCTGCTTCAGGTATGATGACTCCTTCAGACTCAAGATCAGCTCTATCCTTTTCAAGCACCAGCTTCTTCTCTTCTTCAAATGCTAGACCTACTTCCAAATCACCTCACACTTCCAGGCTCAATAGCGACACTCCAAGATCCGTTACCAACCCCAATCCCTCTTCTTCATTTTCTAATTCTAGCACCGAAGCCTCTACTCCTCTTCCAGTCTCGAGACCTTCAATGAATCGAGCCAATTCGGACCACGCAGATCTCTTCGGCAAGGAATCGCCTCCCGCTGTCGGTCCTGGAAATCGAACTTTCTTCTCTTCCCGAAACGCCCACCCAACTTCACAGTCGCTTTTTGGAGAGGAGGAAGATCAACTCATCTCTGGAATGGTCTCTCCGAAATTGGATTCGATGAACGACAACTTTCATGTCCTAGTTGGAAGCACCAAAGGAAGTCGAAAGGGTGCAGATGGAAGAGCTCCACTGTTCGACACTGATCCCCTTTTTGAAGATGGCGAGGAAGAGGAGGATGATGGACTCTTTGGTGGAAAGTTGTCCTCTGATGCTCCTTCTAGTAGAGAATCTGAATACGTCAAGGTCGAGATCGAAATGATGGACGCTGTTACTTCGATTCTGGAAGATGAAGATTCTAGAGTGAAGGTTGAGAAAGATAGGAAGAAAGCCAAGAAACTCAAGGATTCAAGAGATGGAGAGACTTCGACGAACTCAAATGCCAAATCAACTGCTGCTAGAGATCTTCGACCTGCTTTCAAGAAGACCGGAACTGGGAACACAATAGGTGGTGGATCAAGGAAAGAGGGAGAAAGGAATTTCTCCTCGAAAGGGATCTTTGAAGAAGACGCTGACGTCCGAGGAGAAGAAGAATTGGATCCTACTCTCTTACCGCAACATCGTCGAGGGTCCTCGTCTTCGTCTGAAGATGATCTTTCTGCCAACTTGGCATCTATGGAATCTTCTGAACTCGCTACTGCTCCACTCGGAACGCTGGATCTCTCAACTCAGATCTCAAGGTTGAGCGAGAAGCTGGATAAGCTCTTACCCCAAGAAGAGATTCTAGCAGCTTTGATGAGAAAAGCAGAGCTTACGGGTGCTAAGGAAAAGGAGTTGCGACTTTTGACAAAGAGTAGAAGTGCTGTTGGAAGAGAAGTCAAGGAGCTTGTTTGGCAACTCGAGAGTCTGAAGAAGCAGCACGAGGAACAGAAATTGAGATCAGGAAGGACTAGAGTCAGGATCAAGGTGAGTGTCGAAGGTTTGGTGCCAGAAGAATACTCAATCCTCCATCTTAGTTTCTGACTCTATTTTGACTTTTTGTTCTGTACTTCTCAGAACACAACCATTGGCACGGAGGATGGAAAAGAGTACGCTATGTATCTTGTGGAGGTCAATCAACTCTCCCTCTCCTCCTCCTCTTCGATCGAAGCTACCCCTTCAAGCGGCTGGATCGTAGGAAGACGCTACTCCGAATTCTTTGCTCTTCATCAAAGGTTAAAAGAAAGGTTTCAAGAAGTTCGAACTCTCGAAGCTGAGTTCCCAGGAAGGCGATTGGTTGGTCTAGTGAACCCTCCTTTCGTCGACGCCAGAAGAGTAGCATTGGACAAGTACATTCAGCTTTTGGTCAAGATCCCTAAGATAGTTGAAAGTCCTGAACTCAGCATCTTTTTGTCGAAGAGCCACTCTGTCGCCGCAGCCCTCGAGTCATCTCCTTTGCAAGCCTCAGCGCCTTCCTCGTCAAATTCTGTCAATCCTGGAGGAGCTTCCTATCCAGGTCAAGGAATCGTCAAAACTCTATTTAAAGGAATGACTGGAGTTGCTGAGGGATTGGATGATCTCATCTTTGGTCAATCAATGTTCGAACTCGTCATGCAACGACTTGTAGCTCAATCTCAATCAGCTTCGCTTTCTTCCAATCCTACTCTTTCTACCAACACTTTAGATTCAGCGAATGTGGAACAAGCAATGCAAGGTGCTACTCTCGCTGAAGTCAGGGAGGCTGCGGCGGCCGGAACGACATATTTTACTGAACCGATCTGTGATTTAGTTAGTGAGATTTTCGAGTTGAAGAGAGAGAACAACTGGCTTAGAAGACAGGCGATTGTTATCATACTTCAACAGGTTCTTGGAGGAACTATAGAACGGTGAGTAGTAAGCCTTTCCCTTTCTCTCGAGTCGTTCTTTCAAATTCTAATTTTGCTCTTTTCATCCCATCTGTCGCAAGGAAACTTCGAGAGACGATATCAAATGCGCTTGCGCCTACTCCTCTTCTCTCTTACATTGCTTCACTCCAATCAGGTCTCTGGCCAAACGGCGAATTGAAGGAACCCTCAAAACCAAGGACGTCAAAGGAGAAAGCAGAATTGAAAGAAAGTGCTAACAGGAAGCTTACTACTTTCATTCCTGGTGAGTAGTTGTGAGAACGAAACCCTTATGGCGACCTTGTTCTGACCTTTCGCTTTCCATTTTCTTCCATATCAGACGTTTCATCGAACTTCATCGGACGACAGAATGCAAGGAGAGGTGCAAGAAGATTATTTTCTGCTTTCCAAAATCGAAGACTCAATCGACATCTCATCTACACGATCCTTGATCAAGTGAGTCAGCTATATCTAGATGAAAGGAAGATCGATGCCCTCCACTTCAGCATTCTGACCTCAGATTCTGGAATCATTTCTTTTCTTCTCAGATCTTTGACGAACTTTTCCCTTCAACTTCTTGATTGATTTCATCCTCTTCATGCAAACGATATTCTTCTGTGCCTTTCAACTCCCCTCAATGACGAACTTTTGATGAATTTAATGTTTGTATACCCTGCTCAACCTTCAATTTACCTCATTTCTCTTCTGACCGCTGTGCTGAGTGCCGTTTCAGAGACCGCGAGGCTCAGTCTACCAGGGAGGAAGTTCAGTACAGAAAGAGACCGTGGTGCTGGTTAGAGGTTTCCAACGATACGAGCGGGGAAAAAGGGGAAGAGGTGACTTTCTCTCCACAATGAGACAAAACGTCGCTGATTGTCTGATTGTTGAAAGCAGGTAGAACCTGGTGGTTAATAAAGTAGAAGTACATTTGGAGGTCTAGAGCAAAGTCACCGAAAATTGAGTTTGAGTCTTGGTCGTAAGAAAGAAAAGGAGTAACTATCAAAGACGATCAGAGAACCGATCGTCCGTTGTTGAGTGAATGGCTTGTCGACTTCGAGAGTTCAGTGACTATGTAGGGCGATCCCAACTGGTCTGAAAAGCAGAAATAAAAAAAAAGGAGGGTACTTTCATCAGAAAAAGTTACTCACGTTAAGAAGGAAGTCCCGAAGCAAAGATCGACAGTACTCACTTGCTTCGTAGCTTTATGATAGTAGAAAACTTCGTTGGTTGTTCTACTACGACGTTCTGACCATCCCTCCGGCAATGATTTCTCTTGATCGATCGAGCCACTAGCTGAGGTTCTTACGGCAGTCTTCATAAGAGAGGCGCTCTTTGGAGCAGGAGTGGTAGTTGAAGCCAAACCGGTTGAAGAGGATGAATCTCGAGGCTTCGCGATCGAAGGAGATGCCAAAGAAGTTGAAGCAGGTGATGGAGCTTGATTTGTTACCCTGCCTGCTGGAACTGGAGTCTCGACTCCCGATGAAGTTGAAGAGGGAGCGGGAGAGGCTGCGGCTGGAGTTGTGGAGTTCCTATCTTTGATGAACTTGGATTGGATCAGAGCAGTAGTAGATATCGTTTTCTCGGAGGGCGTGGAAGCTGTGAGGGGTTTGGAGATTGTAGAAGGAGAAGTAGAATTCATCGCTGTTGGCTTAGCAGGTAGTGAAGCGCGAGCCAGAGCAGTAGCCATAATTCCCCTGGAAAGGCCGGAAGTGACTGGAATGGACTTTCTTGGCTCGTTTGAATGAGAAGTTGGAGGAGGAGGTAGAGGAGCGGAGGTTGGCTTGGAAGGTAGGGATGGAGGAGCGACTGGATTGGAGGCAGCGCTTGAGGATGCGGGATCCTGAACAGCAGAAGTGGAAGCAGGCTTTAAGATCGCATGATCAGCAGTTGAAGGTAAGGGGTCTTGCTTCTCAGTAGTGATCGAAGGCTGTTGAACTGGAGCTGAGGTACTGGAAGTCTGAGCAGGCAAAGACATGGTAGCTTGAGCAATCACTGGAGGAGAAGTGCTAGCAGAGTTTGGCTTGAACTGCATAGCTTGAGCGGTTGACGAGCTTCCTTTGACGGTGGGTTGAGGAGATTCTTTAGCGAGAGCTTCTTTGATGGGAGCCACAGCTGCTTGAAAGATAGTACCTTGAGCTGCCGAAGTCACAGTTCCTTTAGAAGCTTCATCGGATCCTTGGAGGGCCGACGATGAAGAAGTGTTGTTGCTTGATTTGGATGGGATCTTATCAGCTTGAGGAGCAGTATCGGCCTTAGGAAATTGAACAGCGCTTTTCGAAGGGCTTTTCGAAGGTTGAGGAACTGGAAGAGAAGCAGCCGAAGAAGGCTGAGCAGGTAGAACGACCGTCTTGCTAGCTGGAGAAGCGACCTTGTGAGTGACCCCAATCCTCGGGTCAGAGGGTTTGGGGTGTTCCGACTGAGCTTCGTCCAACTTGAACTTCTTAACTCGAGCTGACTCGAGTCCTCCCTTGGTCGCAGCCTCTTCGGCAGGACGTTTGCGAAGAAGAGAATCTCCTCCAAAGAATGTAGCCGCAGCTGAAGTAGAAGTGGACGCTGGAGCTGGAGCTGGCACGTTCGTAGCTGTCCTCGTCGTTTCCACTCCAACCATTGGCGTGTCTTCTTTGCTTCCAGCAGCAGCAGAGTCGGATTGAGGTGCAGCTGCAGGAGCAGGAGGATGATCGACCTTGAGAGTGAAAGAAGGAAGGTTCAAACGATTTGGAAAGAAGATTCCACCTGCCACTTTCCTCTTCTGCTGCTCCTGTGGCTTCTGCTTCTCAGCGTCTGCCACAACGACACCATTCCTTGAATCTGAAGGATCTGAATATGGAGGAGTGTACGTTCTTTTTGAAGAAGTTCCACCAGTTCTAATCATTTCCCTGATGAGAGCTCGTGCTTTCGCGAGAGCTGATCTGGTAGCTTCACTTTTCGGCATGGCTCTAGTGACTCCCATAGGTTTGAATCCACCATTCGACAATCCTATCAAGCTTAATCTGATCTCATCTTTCTTCCAAGATTCCTTGATCTCGATTCCAGAGGGTTGCTTGGAGAGCTCCTGTTTAAGCTTCTCCTTGAGCTCCGAGGCTTTCAAAGCGTCTTCATCCTGAGACATTGAGGGATAAAACCTTCCAGCAACGTTACGGACTGGAATTCTAACCTCGAAAGAATCATTGGAAACGTTCTCGATCCTGAAATTTTGATGTATTTCATGAGAAGGTGGGAAGTAGAATCCTCCAGCTAGAACTACAGTCTGTGGGACGTAAGCATTCCAGTCTCTCGCCTTTGAATCTGAACTAGTGACTGCGGGTAAAGCTCTTGTGCTAATGGAAGAGTTTTCATACCTCGCCTTTTGAGCTTCAGAAGTAGAAGAGGCTTGATCGGAAGAAATGACTCTGTAAAGCTCTCCTGCTACGAAAGATCTGTCGGGATCTTCTTCTCTCTTCGAAGAGAGTCGCTTTCCATCCTTCGTAAGATCGAACATCGTCTTAATCCTCAAGAGATAAGGTGAAAGAAGGTCCGGAGAGCGTGCACCTTGATCAGAGACGTGCTCCAATCCTCCATCCTCCTCGAGCTTCTTCAACAGCTCGGAAACCTGACTGGTAGAGAGATTCAACCTAACTACATCTCCAACCCAAACCTTCTCCAATCCTAGAGACAAGCCTTGAAATAAGATGCTACTCTCTCCATCAGCCTTCTGCTTCTCTCCAACTGCCGTCATCTCGACGTCTGTGGATCCCATTTGAGATTCGCTTGGAATCGAAAGAGTGGCGATGTTTTGATTGATCGGAGGTGGAATCGGAAAGGCTTCCGAAAAGGAATAAGCCGTTTTGGTCTCGGAGACAGTGAGTTCTGCAAATTTGAAAGCGGCGAGACGTTTGTTGAATAGAAGATCTCCTTCTTTGACTTGCTTTCCATTAGTTCCATTTTGCTTCCACTTTCCGTCCTTTCCACCTTCCTTATCCAGAATTCCGAGATCGTCGAATCGGTTGGGCTCATCGATCCATCTGTTGGCTGCACGTTCCAGCTTGAGTTTGGAAGCTGCGTAGTTGGCTCTGAGCTCTGCCAGATCTCCACAGCCTTCAACTCCTAAGAGATACGGAAACAACGAAGTCTCAGCGACCACCGCTTTTTCTGTAGTTCCGATAGCAGTGATGTTGTAAGCTGTGAGTTGCTCAGCGCCATCTTGCATCTCTTCCACGAAGTTTGGAAGTTCAGGTCTTACTTCTCCGACGGCGCTCGAAGCTCTTGAAATTGAACCTCTTTCGATAGACGTTTTGGACTTGAAGGAAGGTTTACTAACGTTCGTGAAAGTTGCAAGTCCGATTACGACTGGCCAATGAGTGATCTTCTCGTTTTGATTGAGTGGATTGGTGATTGGATACTTGAGCTTCAAGAGAGCTGTCTCGCCAGTTCTGAAACCTTCGTGATCGAGAGTTCTGATGACGATCTCTGCCACGTCATCAACCTCCATTGGCCCCGAATCGTCTGCTTTGCTCTTCTCGAAAGCTCCTCCGCTTCCAGTGTGACCCTTCAGCTTGGCGGTTTGGTAGCTTCCAGTTCTGGCTAGAGTTTGAAGATCCAATCCCTTGCAGATCTCTTTCTCCCGTTGAAAGACTGATTCAATCATGTTAGGACTAGGGGCATAAGTCGGAGAAGGAAGCTTGTGAAGAGAGAAAGAGGAGCCTGGAGGAAAGACGACCTCGGGCCGCTTCGCTGCTTGCTTGACTTTGTTCTTTCCTTTCTGATTGTTGCTACTGCTGTTGTTGTTGTCAGCGAAAGTAAGTCCTTTGGAAGTTGAAGCACCATTCGAGGTAGCCTTAGAACCACTAGCTGCGTTGCTAGTGTCTCCCCCGCCACTCCCGTTACTGACTCTAGGCTTGACGGTCTTGACGACTTTGGCTTTTGGAGCTTTGGCAGTCGGAGTCGGAGTCTTGAAAGCTCTTACAGCTCTACTTTCTCTACTCAGAGAATCGATCTCATCGCCAGAATCGATAGAGTCCTCTCGAGTAGTCTTTGAGGTGGAAGCAGCAGAAGTTCTAGGCTTCTTCTTGACCACGATCGAGCCTGAGCTTGAATTTGCGTTTGCTGGTTTGACGGTATGTCTACCTCCACAGTACTTGCATCCGCAGTCGCTCGTGTTCCTTGCTGATCCTTCGGGAGAATTGTTAATCAGCCAAATGGCGTGGGGAACGAATTCGGGACAAGACCTGAATCGATGAGCATATGAACCTGTTCGAAAGGGAACGAAAGTCGTCAAGAGAATGAAGGGTTAAGGTTAGTCTTCGTTCCTAATATCAGAATGTCTGTCCTTTCCAATTTTCCTTTTGAAGAAACTCGCCATACAGGTAAGGATCAGTTCTAGGCTTAACTCTATCTCCAGTTCTATGATCAGCGAATTCATAGTCTTTAGGGAAATATTTGACCTTCCAAGGTTTTCTCTGACTTGAAGTAGCAGGTAAGCCAAATTCTTCCGCCAATTTCGAACCAACAGTAGCCTTCCATCTCAAACTTCTCTCGTCATCTTCTCTCCAAACGTGATAGTAATTGACTTTTGAGGCGCTAGCAGAAGGTACTACTTTATTTGGGGCTTCGAAAGCTGGATTTCCATCTGAGTAAGGAAAGACTATGTTCCCATCTGGTAGGAAGATTTTGGAAAGATCTAGAGGAGCAGCTGAAGTTGCAGGAGGGTTCGATGGACCCGGGTTTGACGAGAGATTGAGTTGAGGGGCTTTTGAAATAGGAGCTTCATTGCGTTCTGGAGATGCTGAGACTTGAACTTGAGCTGGAAGCGAATGTGGTGTTGAGGTAGAGGTGGTTTGAGGGAGAGGAGCTGAGAGGTTGGAAGTTGAAGTTCCAGCTTGGTTCCCATTCTGCTTCTCACTTCCGACTTGATTTGAAGCAACTTTTGAGGTACTTCCAACCATGATTGAATTGTCTCCTTCCTTCTCGGAATTCAAAGAAACCTCTTTGCTCATAGCTCCACCAGAAGGAGCTTCCTTTCCACCTCCCTTCTCTTTCCCCTTTCCCGAATTCTGGCTTTGAGCTTGAGGTTCAGCTTGCTTCTGGTTTGGATTCTTCCCATTCTCATTTGGTTGAACAGTTGAATTTTGATTGCTGGTAATCGCAGAGGCGGGAGGAGGTTTGGGATGAGCTTGCCTGTTTGTTTGTGGCTCTCTAGATCTTAAAGGTGGAGGAATCAGAAGTGGATCATCATCCAAATCTATCGATGAGCTGGAATCTGAATCGATTCGACGTTGAGAGATAGATTGTGATTGAGAGGCAGGACTGTGACAAGTTGAGTGGATGGGGATGGAGAAAGCGGGTAGTCAAAGGGTAGAAGACGAATCGTCAATATTGCAGTTCATGAAGAACCGTAGAACAGTAATCTCTGTCATACAATAACCTCTTTGGATGGCAGGGACATATGTATTGAAAAGATGAGTAACTCATCTTATCTCATCTCATTTCATCTCATCTCTAACCAGGTAGGTCAATCAATGCCTTATCTCCCCGTCCTCCATGCCTTAAGTAAACACGATTCTTTCCCTCCATCTTGTCCATGTCATCGACTCTATTCTGGAACGATGGCTGCGAAACTCCACCTGTTGCCATAGTAGTACTAACCTCGGAGGGGGACTTGGAGTATCTTGACCCAAGAAGAGAAATCCTTGACTTGTAGCCATCCTATCCTTCACTGCTGACACTGACACCCTGACGAGAGAGAAGACCTTGTTGATGAAAATTAGTCTTGATGATTCAAGTTGGAATACAAAGTTGATGTTCTCGTTAATCTTTAATCTTGCATTTCCTATGATGAAAGGTGTGACGAAATCGCGATTATACCAACTTCCTTCTCTCTCTCTCTCCCCTTCCCAACCTTAAATCTACTCTTCCCCCCTCCCTCTCAAAGGATGCCGACCTCAAGAGTGGAATCAACACGAAGAGCTGCAAATGTATCAAGCGCGTCTGGATCAAGTGCTGTTGGTAGAACGACGAGGAGAGGAGCAGCAGCAGCTGCTTCATCCTCTGAATCCAATCCACCATCTACATCTACAACTATTACAAGTACTACAAATACTACTACGACTTCAGCATCAACATCTCGACGAGCAGTCCAGAAGAGTAAGATATCCTCAACTTTCGAAGCTCAGAAGAAGATCACCAAACCAACTGTGTCCTCATCCAAACCCGCAACTAGCTCAACTTCCATAAAGTCATCCTCAAGAGCAACAACCGCCGATGCCTCTTCTCCCTCTCCCTCTCTTCTAACTCTAGATCAGCTCATATTAATTCTGAAAGATCAAGATGGTTTGAACAAGATAGACTCAAAAGCGGTCTTTTTACTACTTGATCTTATATCAGTTTCAGATCCCAAGCAGCAACTTTCCATCTCTCTCCTCTCTTCCCCTTCTCCTTCAACTTCTACCTCCGGTGAATCCTCTTCAATCAGCCTAGAATTGAATTCAAAGCATGCAGCAATCTCTAGATCAGTCATCAATGCAGTTCTTGGATCTCTCAACAGAGTAGCTGCTTCAGGTTGGAAAGATTCCCCATCTCCATCTTCTCCAACGCGTCCATCTTCTGCCAAAGTCTCTTCAACTCCCCCATCTGTAAGAAATCCAAGTACATCATCCTCATCAGTCTCTAAATCCGCGTCAGCTTCTTCTGCCTCAATAGCCACTTCTCGTCCAGCTACTGCATCTTCAAGCACTAGCACCTCAACTAATCTCTCACTCCCATCGAGATCAAGCGTCTTTTCTCTCTTGGACCTTTTTCGAATCTCAATCAGAGTACTATCGATCACCATCGATTCAGACAAGGAGTCGGCAGAGGAGAAGCGAAGGGCAATGGAACTTCAATTTGTTTTGGTGGTCTTGACTTTTGTTAGGAAATTGGCGAGCCTTAACATGGTGAGTATGAGCTGGGTAGGACGTGGTTCAGGAACCGATTGAAGTGGAAAACACACTTTGATCTTTCTCAAAGTGCCGAAAGCAGAGATCAGCGGGTTGAACTGTGATAAGAGAAGTCTCTCGCATCGTAGATCTGACCTCTTTGTGCTCCTCTTCTTCACTGCTATCTTTCGAATTGCAGAATCAACTAGCTCTTCAGGAGATTCAACTGGCTAGGAACCTCATCTTGAGGCTATACGAACACGATCCTCCGTCTGGAGAAGATCAATCACTTGCTCTCCAAAACCAATCGATGCTCTATCCTCTTCCAACTTCAATTCCCAATTCATCAACTCTAATTTCCTACATACTGGATTCTCAGGCCCTCTCGGTCTCATCTCTGCTCAATTCTCAATCCTCTTTAATCGAGCCCTCTTCGGAAGAATTTCCACTCCCTTTCGATTCTCAATCCTCTCCACTAAGTTGGCAGAAGTATCTCCTAAGTAATTCCTCTAGTCTGGTAGTTAGCTCTGAGGATCGGGAAACTCTGGTGAACAGCTGCAATAGATCTTGTTATGGAGTAGAGAGATCGATTGCTACTTTCTTGGAACGCATTACTTCAAGTCCTTCTACTTCCAAATCAACCGAAAACCTCAAATTGTACCTCAATCTACGACTTCATTCAGTGAAGCTGCTCTCGATGGTTTCTGAGATTCAAGAAAAGAGAGACGCGTTTTGGGATAGGGGTTCAAGAGCTGTTGCAGCTCATTTCAGAGATTCTACATCTCCAACTGTGACTTCCTCTTTGAGTTCTGAAGAGAAAAGATCGCTAGCCACAAGAGTCTATCGAGATGTCAGAGGTTTCTGCCTGGATTTAGTAGAGGAGGTTAAGTCAGTAGATAAAGTCAAGGCTAAATCTCAAAAATCAAGTGAAAAGGGAAAAGGGAAGCTAATAGAAAAGATAGCTGACGGAGAAGGATTCTTAAGGTTCCTAGAGAATTGGAGTTTACTCTCGAGGAAGAGCGCAAGTACTCAAGATCTGGACCTCATTGCTGGACTGATCTATGGAACAAGCTCTCAGGTTAAAAATGAAGAAGTAAGCAGTGTCGTTGGATCGGGATCAAGTTCGCCTGCCAAGAGAGTAGGCTCTTCGCCTACCAAATCGACTTTCTCCTCAAGCCCAGTCAAACAAAGAATGACATCGAACTCCTTCAATCCTAAAGATCAGACTCAAGCTACCAAATACATAGCTCACACCTCTGCTGTTCTCACCAAAGTCGTAGTCTCGATGGACAACTCTCTTTCGAAATCTGAGGAGAAATCAGAAGATGGTGGATCTAAAGCAGCATTGGTCGAAAGCTTAGAAGCTGGAGTTCAGTGTTTAGGTTTGGAAAAGGTCAATCTCAGCTGGATTTCAATGGCCACTGAAGATAGTAGGAAAAGGTGGTTCAAGAATCTGGGTCAGACCAGAAGGAGAGCTTGGAAAATCTTCGATCGAGAGTTCAAGAGGAAATCACCAGACGGAGAGGACGCTTTCACTACAAACAAAGTTCTCTCGGCTTCAAGATCCTTACTGGAAGCTATCGTTTCTCAATACGAACTCTACACAAAAGACCCAAGTCCTCTTTCTTCTAGCTCTTCCATTTCTAGCCCGAAATCAAACTCAACTTCAAGTTCGATTCAAGGTTCCCCTTCGAACTCTAGTATCTCTCCCAAGACCTTCCCCACTCAATCGGATCTGATAGAAGACTCAATCCACATCTTAAGGACGCTGTCTCAAGCAGCTTTCAAGGTTGAAGATTTCGACAGCTATGAGGAAAGTCGAGCCTATCTTGAAAGGGGTTTCGATCTTGTTGCTTCCGACGAGGAAACCGATGAGAAAGAGGAAGGAGAGAAAGCCGAAAAGGATTCAAGTTTAGAAGAAACCAAAGCTACAAGTCTTGGTTTCCTAGCTTCCAGTCTCTATTTCTTAGGAGGTCAACTTTTCGCAAAGAAGAGGATCGGAAGCTCTATTCCTTTCATCAAGAGAGCTTGTGAAGTTAGCGAGCTTTCCAACCGATACTACTCAAATAAACAACCTCAAGGAGAAGAAGAGCTCAAAGCTGAAGAGACTAGGACTTCAAATCTCACGAGAAGATACGAGCATTTAGCTTGTGCCTATCACAACGTTCAGCAATCTCAACTCGCTTTTGAGAACTATCTAAAGGCCATCATCTCTATTTCGGATCGGAATTTCGAAGCCATTGAGAAGGCAGCTTCTGAAAATGGAATCTCTCAGGTCTTCGAGAAGGAGAACGACTACAATCGAATCGGTTCTTCGATCAAGTCTGCCATCGAAGTCAGTGTCTTTTCGTTGTTGATGGATCAACGAGTTGATCTCAAGTCCACTCCGTTCCAGCAAAAGGACAAGAATGATTCTAAACCTCTCAATTTGATGGAGTGCTTGATCTCAAGAGGTCTCTCGAAGGTGGTCGTCGGTGCTTTGCTGGAATGGTGTCTTATCGTCTTGGATTTCAAGATGCAACAAGAGGAAGCTCCTGCCGCTATCAACTCCTTCATCGAGAATCTGGAAGAGCTCTACGACGAAGAGAATTTCCCAATCAGAAAAGCTAGGATCCTGCTCAGGAAGATTGAGATTGGGATGTTCTTGCCTGATGAGGTTCAGGAAGATGGAGAAGAAGTCGCTGCTGCTCTGAGAGGCTTGGAGAAGCGAAGGAAGACGGCAGAACAAGCGATGAGGCTTCTAAATTCAGATGTGAGTAAGCACAAAACGTCGTACGCACATCCGAGCAAGACAAATCATACCTACTCTCTACTTTCACCTTCAGGATCTTGGTCTCGACTCCTCTTTAAACCGATTCTTACCTCAATACAAGGCCAGCACCCATATGCTCCTCGTACTTTTGGAACAGAGATCGAACGCTGCTCCCTCTCGAATCCAAGTCATTCATCATGCAACGGAAGCTGGGAAGATTCTCAGAGCTTTGGTCAGCCCTCTCAAGACGAACTCAGTTGCAAATCTCTCTCCTCTACGATCCATCTCTGGATTCAAGAAATCCGAGTCTCCAAAAGTGAAGAAGCTTCCTCCTACGACTCCCAGGAAACCCAGGAAACCCGTTGCTGAAAGAGGTAAACCGCTGAGGAACAATGCAGCGCCACCTCAAGCCACTTCTCTTCCTCCAGTCACACCTCCAGCCAAGACCAACCATTTTGTCTCTTCCTCTCCGATCGGATCCCCTTTCAACGAGTCCAGTATTTCAGCTGCTACTTCTCAGTATGACAACGTAGAAAGGCTTTGCGCCCAGTTGGAACTCACTTGCGAGACTGTCAACGCCTATGGACACGGTCTCACGAGCATCGATCTTCTGAAGGTTCTTAGGAGGCTGAATCAAACGGCCAGAAGCCCTTCTGCTGGCAGAGATGGGTACCTTCGAGCTTCAGCGATTCTTGCCAGGCAGTATCTCTGGCTAGGAAAGACTGCCAGAGCTGGATCCGTCATCAGCAAAGCGTCATCTTCACTCCTCGGAAACTCGTCTTCCTCTCCAGTTTCCTCCTCTATAGCCGGTGTCTCGGATGACACCAAGTTCAGATGTCTGTTGGCCAACTCGGACTATCTCTGCAGGATCGGCAGCATTGAGGAATCGATTCAGAAGTACGACGAAGCTGTCTCGATAGCCAGATCAATCAACGACAATGTCAAGGGTGCAGCTTGGCAGCGATACATCGCCAAAGGTCTCTCTTCTGAGCGACAGATCATGGCTGCTGATATCTACAGTTCCATCGCTCTGGCTCGAGGAGATCTGGCCTCTGCTATCAAAGCTTCTTACGAAGGTGTTCGGAACTCAATCAAAGCTTTGAGACTTCTCAGTAAGGCCACTGCTCCTGCTCCCAACGACCCAGGTCAGAACTTCATGGATCAACCTGCTTCGGACCCACCTTCTTCTGACTGCAAAGTTGAAGCCGTCATGGCTACTCCAGTCCTCGAGCATGCCAAGCAGACACCTCGACTCGCAACTTTTGCTCTGACGACTCTTCACTGGAGGCTCTGCAAGACTCTACTCCTCGGGTACCTTCAAATCAGCAAGCTCAACTCTATCAGAGGAAGTGCCAGGGACTCAAGCGCTTTTGCAAGCGAGTGCGTCGATCTAGCCTCTTCCCTCTCGGTTGCACTCTTCCAGTCGAGAGCGCTCGTTCGAAGGGCGGAGGTTCGTCTCATGCTAGGTCAGCTCGAATCTGGAGAGGCAGACATGGCCGAAGGACTGTCTCTCTTGGATGAGGATTGGATTCCTGAAGCCATCGGTCTGGCTTGCCTTCGTGGAGATTCTCTGAGCAAAGCCAACGCTTTCAAAGAAGCAATGGCTTCCTACTCTGCTGGTGAAATCACTTTGAGAACTCTAAGTACTGCAGTCTCGGAGCTCGAGGCCATCTTGCCGACTCCAAAGTCGAAGCAAGGCTCAAGACCCTCTCTCGGTGGAAGCGCTACTCCTGCTTCTCGTCGGGTCAGTTTGGCTACGGAAGCTATTCTACCTGATGTGCAAGGACTCCTACTTCGTCGTCAAGCTTGGCTCTCCCATGTCTTAGGAAAGGAAGGAGACGTTCAAAGCTATCTGGATCGAGCCTCCGTTCTGGAAATGGACGAGGAAGGCAAAGTCGATGATTCTCTAGTCAGAGGTAGACTCGCACTCGGGAAAGCTCTGCAGCAGCTACAGGGTCATCAAATTCTGAGCATGCTTCCTGAAGCTGCCATTTCGCTTCCAATGATCAACTCATCCTCGTCTACCAAGAGCTTGGCTTCTACCGCCAAAGGTGCTGTTGCTGCTCTGTCCACCTCTGAATCAGCTTTCCGAGCGGCTCTGGCCTCTGGAAAGAGCGCTTCTCACGTCACCCAAGTTCGAGAAGCCTCTCTGTCCTTGGCTCTCGTCACGACCTTACAAGCGACTTTAGGCAAAGGCTCCAAAGCTGGAGTCCTAGGAGCTGCTGGATTCATCGACGGAGGAGCTTCAGTCACTTTGGACAGAGAACTTCTCGAGGCGATCGAGAGAAAACTTAAGCCTAATATGGCTAGAGAGGAAACGTTCTTTGCTTTCGAGAAAGCCAAGTCTCTAATGATTCCGAGGAACGGGAAGAGCCGATCTCACTTGGCTCTCGACGAGCTGGTCTCTGACGAAGAAGACGAGGATGAAGAACTGGATCAGAAGATCATCGCAGAGAAGAAGTATTGGAGATCGGTCAAGCAACGTCGATTAGATCTCAACAGTGAAAAGAATGGTCTCTCTCTCTGCTGTACTCCTGATCTGGAACTCCCTTCCAATTGGACAGTCATCTCTATCAGTCTGATCAAGGAACAATCTACTCTGATGCTCTCTAGGCAAGGAGGAGGAGATCGTGATCCAGTCCTCTTCTCTCTTCCTCTAAGCAGGCAGAGCAAAAGAGAAGGTGACGATGAAGAGGATGAGTTCACTTTCGAAAAAGCTCTAGAGGAGCTGAACGACGTGGTCGAATCTTGCAACAACGTCGTCTCTCTAGCTAAAGATCTGGAAGGATTGGATGCCAGAAAGGTTTGGTGGACGGACAGAAGAGCTTTGGATACCCGATTAGGGGAACTCTTGGGAGCCATTGAAACGAGATGGCTTGGAGCTTTCAAGAGCATCTTTTCTGATCCTCTAGCTGCTTCAGCTCAAGAAATCAGGAAGTTCAAGACGGAATTGGATGGGATCATTGGAAAAGCTTGCTTTCCCTCTGATAAGGATCCTCCGAAACCCAAAGTCAATGAGACTGTTTTCGAAACCTTTGCTGGTCTTAGCCCAGAATGTTCTGACGAGGAGTTGGAAGACATGGTTCACTTCTACCTGGACGCGTACCAATTCAATGGAATCCCAGTAGCTGAAGATGAAGTCGAAATGGACCTGGTGAGTTATACGACGGTGTTCTCCTTGTATCCTGTTCGACTTGCTAAATCTCTGTCCCTTTCTCCTTCCTTTGAATTTTTCTTACCTCACTTTCGTGCTCTTCCCCTAAGCTCGTCGTCCAGATTCGAGCCAAGCTGGAGGCTTTCAGAGCAGCCTGTCGCAAAGGCAGCTCTCCTATCGATCACCACCTCTTCTTGATCTTGGACAAGGACACCTCTCCTTTCCCCTGGGAATCAATGCCAGTTCTTCAAAATCGACCTGTTAGTCGAATTCCATCTACCGCGTTCCTTCAAGATCGGATCGAACTTTCACGAACGAAGCAAGGAAAGAAGTCAAGTTCAACTCTTTCATCTTCAACTGTTTCCCAAGATTGCACGATGGTCTTGGACAAAAGCAAGACGTTCTACATTCTGAATCCGAGTCAAGATCTACTCAAGTCTCAAGAGAACTTCACTCCTTGGTTGGAATCCCAAAGTGAAAAGCTAGGTTGGGAAGGAATCGTCGGCAGAGCTCCTTACTTGGACGAGTTCCCAAAAGCTCTATCTTCCAATGATTTGCTTCTCTATTTCGGTCACTCGGGAGGTGAACAGTACATCAGATCCAATCAACTTAGAGAACTGACTTCCTGCTCTACGACGATGCTTTGGGGATGCTCTTCAGGACTTCTCAGAGACCAGGGAGAATTCGACAGAACGGGAACAGCCTACAACTACTTCATGGCTGGCTGCCCCTCGTTGATGGGAAGTCTCTGGGATACTACCGATAGGGAAATTGATGGAATCGCTAAGGAAGTGATGAAGAAGCTAGGATTGATGGAAGACGATGGAGATGAGAGCAAGGAGAAAGCGAAAGGAAAGCGAAAGGAGAAGGCACCTGCTTTAGGTGGACCAAAGGAGGTAAAGAAGATGCCGATGTCGATGATCAGAGCGGTGGCTGAATCGAGGAAAGCTTGCAAGCTACCTTACTTGACGGGAGCGGCTCTTATTTGTTATGGAATCCCAGTCTATTGGGAGTGATGAAGAATTCAATTCTCATTTGTTTGTAGGCATCCTCATTATTCTCTGTACTTTATCAATACATACTTTGCTTGTTTCAATCGCATCTTAGACTGATGAATACAGGAGAATGATGTCGACGGTGCGAAATTGAATTCTCACACCTCCACCGCTTGCCTACCCCTTTGATCGCTCGAAGCTCACCCAACATTTACGAACAAGTGTCATCACATCAAGGACGAATGACTGGCAGTAAGGAAGCTTAGATCCAGTCCTTCAGAGAACCAAAAAGCAAAAAAGCAGAGTTCAATGCAACAGAACCCAAACAGAAAGGAATGTGGAAGTACTCTTCAAGCTTAAAGGCACTAAGGCAAAGAGATACAAAAGTGAGACAGAAGTGAAAGTTTTGTGGATAGTTACTGAGCATCCATCTCATCATCATCCTTCACCCCATGTCTAGCTCTTCTCTTGAAATTAGATTGTTCCCTCAGCCATTTCCTATAATCTGAGATCGATCCGATTTTCTCTCCCTACGTCCAAAAATGAGTCAAGTCCAAACGGGATAAGGATTCAAGAAGAGAAAGAGAATATGGGGTTGCATGAAAGAGTGAATAGAAGGAAGAAATGTCAGAACTCAAGCCTAGGAATCCCATCTCCTTTCTGTTCTCTGAAAAGGTCTCTCGCAAAAGGGCATACCACTCACATAATAATCCGGCAATCGATTCTGCATAGTAGGAGGCAAATGCTGAGGATTAGGACGCCAGTGTCTAATCCTATTATGGAAATCCAAATCCTTAGCAGAAAGACTTTCTGACATTGATTTGTGAGTTAGATTGAAGAAGAGGTTTCCTAGGGAGGGACCTATCAGCCAGCCTAGACCTGAGAGATAGAGAGAGATAGAGAGAGTAGGGGTGGAAGAGGAGAGGTGGGGGTGGGTCGGTTAGATGGGAAAGAAGGGTAGGAGAGAAAGGGAAGCGAAGAGAGAGGGTACCAAGGGGAAAGAGGTGCAGAAGAGGGTCACGTGGGAGAGGGAAGAGAGTAGAAGAGAACTTGATAGTGGGAGGGGCTGTGAACTTACCAGTACAAGCTACTGTTGCCAGACCGTGAATTAAGAGGGGGTCTAACTGTTGGGGAGGAGATGAGTGAGGAGCCAGAGTCAGAACTTTGAGTAAGTCCTTTCGGCTTCGGATTTCATCCTTTCACCACTCTTGATAGAGAACATCAGAAGACTTCATGCGAAATAGTGGGGCGACTGCTTGACTATGAAAGCCTTGAGAAGCTGCAAGAGATGGACAGCTTTTCAACCTTCACTTTAATTATTTTCAGGCAAAGTTTCTTCTCTAGACACTTCGTATGACAGTTTTCAGTGACTTTACTCTAGCTAATTCAGTTTTTTCTTTTCGTCAACTTCAGAGCAAGGAATCTTGAGTCTAGTTAGACTAGAAACACTGGTTGCTTGCTCGAGTAATCTTTCCACCTCCATTTTGTCTTGCTCTCTCGCTAACTATTTACAACTCTGCCTTGACTGAATAATATGGGAACCAGTTGGTAACTTGCTTGGGACATGTTCCAGTAAGTATCTCCTACCCAAAGGAGATGCTTCCCTCTCCTTCTCTAGCTCTCGATCTTTGTACCCTCTTCTCTTCCTACTCTTCAATCAAAGCCATCTCCAACTCTACTCACCCCAAAGATCATATTACTAGGATCGATTTCCAAACCCAAAAAGTAACTCCCACTGGTGACGGCAGCGAGTGCAGTAGTTGGAATGGTAGTGACGAAACCATAAGTGGATCTCTTAGATCTCAGCTTCAAGTATTGTTCCCATGTTAGGTTGGAAGAGGGTGAAGGTGTTGGAGTTACGTTTTTTGAAGAGACGGTGGCGTAAGGACGGGAAAACGTTGGAATTGAAGTTGATTGGAGAATGGAAGTGGAAGTGGAAGGTTTGTGAGTTAAATTGGAGGAGGCTGAAGATCGTAGAGGGTTGGAGGTTCGAAGGAGAACTGTTGATAGACTCATACTAGAAAAAAGTCAGGGGTCTATCAAATTGGAGATGATGTGGGTTGAACGTTGAGATGCAAGAGGAGGAGGCTAGAGGAGAGGGTTGGTTGGGGTTGAGTGGAAACGCACAAGCCAGGTCGGGCAAGTCAAAGCCAAATGATCTTAGACGAAAAGTATGATATCAGAAAGTTACAGGTTTCAAAGCAAATAGCACAAAATCGATTATCCCCCCCCCCCCAATTTGGGAGGAGGAAGAGTGACTGCGGGAGGGAGTACCAAGGGAAGCAGAAGCATCTCGATGGTCTCTTCCTTCATCCCACCCACCACCGACTTTCATTCAAAGCTGCTATTCACAAAGAATTGAACTCTAACAGCAGCGAATCAATCAATCCAACCAACAATTCAATCTTCAAAACCACAAAGCCAAACTCAAAACCAATCGTCAAGCAGTCACAGCACAGCCAAGCCAATAACCTGCTCGTCAAGCTTCGCTCAACTACCAACGACCATCCTCAACCACATCCAATCGTAACCATACCCTCTGTCTATTTGACTGTAAATCAGTGAATAGCATTAATTCTATTCAATTCCCATCTGATCTTACCAAGGCAAGGCTAGTCAACTACGATCCTCCAACTAGCCAATCCTTCCTTCCCTCAGCCTTCCCTCTGCGCTTCCCTCTCCCTCTCTCTCCTCAAACGAAGCCAACCACTCTTCTAGTTCAGGTCTTCTCAGATCACAAGTTCAAGTCTCTTTCTCCTAATCGATTAATCTTGAATCTTCTCTCTCTCTTTCGTTCGCAAACTGTAACTCTATCCTCATCTGAATCTCGTCTCGTTTCGCTGATCGTTCTCCTCAATTCTCAACTCTCTAGCTAGTGCAACTTCCCTCAACTCACTAGCATCAACTCGATCTATCAGATTTAACTAGCTTCAATCGACTTCCACTTGGTACAACAACTCCTCCCACTTACCCAGTCTCAACAATCAATACCCTCCTCCTCCTACTCCTCACAACCCAATCATCATCAATCATGGCAAGCAACCTCTCCTCAGGTCCTTCAGCCAACCAATCAGAAGCGGAATGGAAAGCTCAAGTAATGTCTTCCTTAGCCAAAGACGATCGTCCCCAAACTCAAGATGTCCTAGGAACCAAAGGAAACGATTTCGAAGATTATTTCTTAAAACGTGAATTGTTAATGGGAATCTTTCAAGCTGGATTTGAACGACCTTCACCTATTCAAGAAGAAGCTATCCCAATCGCTTTGACGGGTAGAGACATTTTAGCCAGAGCAAAGAATGGAACTGGAAAGACTGCAGCTTATATTATCCCAACTTTGGAAAGGATTCAGACCTCCAAGAACCACATCCAGGCGGTTTTGATAGTCCCTACTAGAGAGCTGGCATTGCAGACTAGTCAGGTCTGTAAGACTCTTGGGAAACATACTGGTGCAGAAATCATGGTCACTACTGGTGGTACCACGCTGAAGGATGACATTTTGAGATTGGAGAAGAACGTTCATATTCTTGTGGGAACTCCTGGTAGGATCTTGGATTTGGCTGGCAAGGGAATTGCTGATTTGAGTCAGTGTGGGATCTTTGTAATGTGAGTTCCTCGAGGGGCAGATAGGGAGGAGGAAGGCAGGGGAGCGAAGCTAGATGGGCTGAGGGGAAGAGATGGATGCGGCACAGAGCTGGAAGAACATTCTACCAAGTCTTGAGATCATATCCAATCACGCCTTAGACGGGGCTCGAGCAGAGTTGGAATAGCGGGAAAGCGAAGCGAAATCTCGTTCTTCGACCCAATCTCTGACATTCCCTCTCTCTTCCTCCCCTCTCCTACCCTTTCACAGGGACGAAGCCGATAAACTTCTTTCTCCAGAATTCACCCTAGTCATGGAACAACTCCTGTCACTTCTACCAACCGAACGTCAAGTCATGTTGTTCTCCGCCACTTTCCCCTTGATCGTCAAAGATTTCAAAGACAAGCACATGGTCAAACCTTACGAAATCAACCTGATGGATGAATTAACTCTCCGAGGAGTGACTCAATACTATGCCTTCGTAGAAGAGCGTCAAAAAGTTCATTGTCTCAACACTTTATTCTCCAAGCTTCAAATCAATCAATCCATCATTTTCTGCAATTCAACCAATCGAGTAGAACTTCTAGCCAAGAAAATCACAGAATTAGGCTATTCATGTTTCTACTCTCACGCCAAAATGTTACAAGCTCATAGAAACAGAGTCTTTCATGATTTCAGAGCTGGAAGTTGTAGAAATTTGGTTTGCTCTGATTTATTGACTAGAGGTATTGACATTCAAGCAGTTAACGTAGTCATCAATTTCGATTTCCCAAAAAATGCTGAAACTTATCTTCATAGAATTGGTAGATCTGGTAGATTTGGACATCTTGGTTTGGCGATCAATTTGATCACTTATGAAGATAGATTCAACCTTTATAGAATCGAACAGGAACTGGGAACTGAGATTCAACCTATTCCGGCTAGTATTGATAAGAGACTTTATGTTGCTCCAAGTCTTATTGAGAATGGAAATGAGGAGGAAAGGAGAGGAAATCAGCAAGTTGGCAAACCTGTGATTCCTCCTACTCAACAAGCTATGCATAGAAGCGTCATTCCTCAATCTCAGGATTTTACTAATTCAGTTCCTAGAAGAGGAATGGGGAATAGAGGGGATCAAGGAAATGGTCAAGCTGGACAAGGTGGGAATGCTGCTGGATTGGCGGCTGGGAATTAAACCGAAACTTAGGAATGATCGAAGACTTTGAAGGAAAGATCGATAGCAAATCAAGGAATCAGCTCTTAAAGCTAATCAACTTAGAACACTAAAACTCAAGAGCAGAGGGAATCTCAGCAACTCAGGTCATCAATCCTTTCCCTATGTCTTCTCTCCTCAAAATCTTCTGCTTTCAATTTCTTTCTTTTCACTGCTTTTAGAAGTCACTTTCCGAATGTCTCCTTCTCGTTCAAATCATCAGATTCTCATGCACCCCTTCCTGCCCTGCACTTCTACCAAGCAAATCCGCTCAAAAGCACACTTCAACCTCGACTCACTTCCCAAACCCTCGACATCCTCTACCACTATTTCAGATCTTTTTCCACCCATCATTAAGAACTTCAAATCCTCTACCCTCTTCTCAAACCTATGCCAAGAAATCTTTCCCTGATTGATGTACAAGAAAGTCTACATCAAAACCCAAAATCGCAAACAGCTACCCTCTTACCTTCAGAAGCTGCGGGAATGTCTTTAATTCTTTGCTATTCAACCTTGTTTCTCATTCAATCAATCAATCTTCCAATCACGCTGTGTAAGCATTCAACCTTAAACGCGTCCCTTCAACTCAAACCTCCAAGATTCATGTGTCTTTAACAATCCAACCCCTAGTTAGGATCCTCTCTAGCAAACAAGCTTCTGCTTTTTCTTTTCCAACTTTCTTTCTCTTCTCTTTCTTCCTATCGTTTTGTTTTCTCCTCCTTTCCCCCCCCCCCCAATTCTCTTGATCCCCTCTTTCTTCGTTTCCCTTTTTTTCAAAGCTCTTTCTCTCTCTTCGCCTCCTTTCTTTTCTCCCCCTTTGCTGTAGCTTCGACCTTCTCTCCTCCAACTTCCACCGCCCTTACTCCGAAAATCATTTCCCCACTCGATTTTCATCCACATTCTCCCTCTCACCCACTTCCCTTCCCTCATCTTTCTCTTCCTTTTAAACTCTCCACTTTATACACACACCATCACCATCTTCCTATTCGACCAACCGTAACTTTTCTATCACTACAATCACTCGAAAAATGAAAAATCAAATTCCCACAACACCATACCCTTCGACGCTCTTGTGGAGTAGTGACAGCAGTTGACAACTGAAATCCCAGTATTCCAGATCATGTCACTTTAAAGGGAGAACCAGCTCTTACAGCTCCTCATTCTTGCTCTCGAATCACACGATGTGATTCCGTCAAAGCGGAGGAGTCTACGATTTCTTGGCTAGAGGAGAACATCGATCATCTCGAGGTAGAGGAATGGATTTGGACTTCCAAAGGGTGAGTCTGACTAATCCCTTAAATGAGCCAATATCTGACTGTTCAGAAGTTCGCTCGAGTGTTCAAGTCCCCAACTTCTATTTCATGACTGACTTCTTTGGAACGTGTCTTCTTTTAAATCGCCCATCTCTCCCTCAGACCAGCCCGAGAAAGTTGCAATTCATCTTTCTCTTTCTGGTAACAGTCTCTCTATTTTCCTGCTCTCTACCAACCATACTGACTTCTTAGGAACATCCCTGGATGGTCAAAAGGCCTTGGCCTTGAGGACACCAAAAGAGACATAGAGAACAACCGTTACCCAACATCTTCGCTTGTTCTTCACCTGAATTGTGACTGGCGTTTTATCTTTCCCTCGATGTAGTAGCTTAGAGAGTTTGTTTGCTTGCTCCCAGTTTAGAGAAGTAGGAGGTGACACGAAGATCATGTTTAGAGTTGAGGCTAGAAGTCTATTCTCTTCTCCTTTATTTCATGTCATGAAACCTTCCTCTTTTCAGCTTCGTCTCGATTGCAGCGATTTCCAGGCTTCTTTCTTGAGCTCGAAGTGGCTTCCGTTTTTTGCTCCCTAGATCGAGGACATCTCCCTACCTTTGACTCAAGTCTGATCTCGTCTTATCCGCGTATAGCCTGAGAACATGAACTTGTAGACTCTCAAACTCCTGCTTCCGGATCTCAGGAAAGATCATATTGATACTCATCGTTAGGAACCACTTTCCACAATCAGCCACTCACGCACGCTTTCTCTCAAAGGAACCTCTATATTGCAGTTGTTTTCTATCTTTCAAAGTTCAACTTTCCCCCCTTTCTCCTTTACACTGTCCTTCAATACTCCAGCTAAGTTCTCAAACCTTTTCTTCCTCTCATCTTCTATTGTCTCTACTCCCACCTGTGCCTTTCCACCATTCTCATCCTTTCCCTCCTCATCAAAGTCGGTTCCATCATCTCTCCCATAAAGTAAATTCATCATATGCTGTAGATCATCCATATCCAAGCCATCCAAAGCTGACTTCATGTCTCCTGATAGGTGGCTTCTATCATTCTCTGAATTTGAGAAGATTGGATTCAGAGAGATCCCAAGTCCATCAGGTTTGGAAGTTGAGATTTGAAGTTTGGGCTTGATGAAGATTCTATAAGATTGGAAAGCTAAAAGTAATAGAGTTGTGAGGGCTAGAATTGAGAGAAGTATTGAAAGTCTATTGGATTTGTTGGAAGTGGAAGAAGCTTTCTCAATACCTCGATCTCCTGTTAAAGCTTTTCGGTTTCTTTGACGAGCTACTGTTGATGGCATATTCAATTTGACTGAATTCGAATTGAAAGAGAAAAGTCGAAGGAAGGTCTTTGGCAGGCAGCAGGAAATAAGTTCCAGCTGGAAGGAAGCAATGCAGTGAGATTGCTTCTCACTCCCAAAACCCTCCGACCTCAAAGAGCTCTAAACCAAAATATCGGCTCAATAGACCTTGAATGTTATCAACACCTTCAGCCATCTATACTTCACAAATAGGAGACGCAGCTGGATCACCTCAGAGGCGGAGACATAGAGAGGAACAGATAGCTACAGCTTATGAGATCCAGAGAGATGCAGCAGTGAGAGGGGCTTTAATCTATACTGCTATCGGGGCTAGTGCTTGTCTTATGGGTCATCATTTGTTTCCAGCTTTTCGGTAAGTAAAGGGGCTTAGATAGCGGCCAAAGTGGTCTGAATTCAACAGATAGGACCGAGCACTCGAATCAGAGAGTGATACTTGCCTCAGATCCATGTTGGGAGCGGTTTGTAACCCAAAGGAAAGAGAAGTCGATTTTAGGTTCCACCTTCTTTTATCTGGCCAGGGGAAGAGAGGCTCCGTTCTCAGCCACCTCCCAATGTTTAATCTCCAACTCTCACCTTCCCCGTCCTCAACCTCCTCTTTCTCTCAGACGACAAACTCTAGCTTTCAAAGCCTTTCTAACTAGTGGAGCTACAATCTTCGGTTTAGTAGTTGGAGCGGATACAGTCCTTCTAAGTCACGAAGGGAAACAAAGATCAGAAGAAGAAATGATTAGACGAAGAGCAAGGACTGAGCTCGGTAGACAGGGAATAGTAGCTAGCGAGGGGAATATCGAGAAATGGAAAGATGAAACTAGGAATCGGGTTATGAGGGAAAGAGCTGAAGAAAGTCGGAGAGAGTATGAGGAGCAGACGATGAGAGATGATAAGAGTGGAGAGGGACGAGAACAGAATGGCATGGGAAGCAAGGTACTAGATGAATTGAAGAGATCTACAGAAAAGTAGGAATGAGAAACCACTGAGGTTGAATTGAAAGGAGGAAGATCGTTTAGAAAGTCATATCGAAAGGCATCGCCCTTTCAATTCAGGTTTCAATTCTCGAGTCCGAAAGAAGTGGTATCTAATTGTTATGATAGTTCATGAATCTACATCACTGTCTACCAGCTCTCTGCATCGGGAGAAGGAATGGGTATTTGGGGTGGTATTCAAATAGGATGGTATTGTGCTGACCGATCGGAAGAGATTCTGTTCATTCTGGTGAATTCTGGAGTTTTCCGTGTTCCATTTTCTTGAAACCTCGCTCAGTAACCTAGTCAAAGTGCCTGAGAAACCACTTTGGATGAAGGAAATTTCAAAGGCCTTCGAATTTCGAGACATCCGTAGCTTCTAGATTCAGAGCAAAAAAAAAGTGCGAACGAAGCCGACCTGAAATGTGAACGAGGGGAGAGAAAGGTTGCAGATAGAAGGAGTGCAGGGCGTTGGTCAATTTGATATGAGCTTGAGACGACGAAGACAAAGCGAAAAAAGGGGGGAGAGACGAAGAGGAGCGATTGGGCAGCGATAGGAAGGACAGAAATAGACAACTGAATTGAGAAAGGGTTCCATGGAGAAATCGTTGAATTTGTTGAATTGCGTGTCTAAAGATAAAGTAAGAAATGCAGATGTAAAGTACATGGAATGATGCAAAGGGTCGGGGAATTTGAGCTCAAAAAGGAGTAACGTGTTTTTTGCCCCTTTGATCGCCTCTCAATCTACCTTGCTCGAATAAATTCTTAGGTCTGAAGGGCCATTTCTCAAAGACTCTAGCAAGACTCGCTAATTGAGAGACTTCCAAATCTACCACCCTTGTCTTTGGATCTACCGGAACTTCTCCTCTTTGAAAGACGCTAGGATCGCCTGGAGCGAGCTTTTTGAGGATGTTGTGAGCGCCAGGAGAGACATGCCTGAAGCGAACGAAAGAAGAGGGAAAGAGCCATCGTTATTTTCGAAGGAGGAAATCTTCAAGTTCCAGCAGTCGGGTTCAAATTCATTCGAGAAGAGACTTACGTGAGAGCCTCTTCGACAGATTTAGTCTTGAGGACGAAGAGATTCCTAGTGATATACTCGTACACCATCAAGTCTCTATGATGAATTGCTTGATCTTGCTCTTTCTTGGGTAAGATTTCAATCACAGACATTGGATATCTAGAATCCGGACCCGCTACTACCTCAGTTGGAATTTCAGGGTTGGTAAATGGTAGCCTCAAACCGACTGAAGGGTGAGGAGGATAGAAGCTTGCATGATGAGGTGTGAGAGAAGAACTAGGTTCAAGGACTCGTAAATCTGTTAGAGCTTGAACTGCGCATGAGAGCTTCCCTCGGAAAGTCTTTTGACCAGGCGCAGCAATCGATCTCTGAGATGGGTAATGAAGGGAGAAGGAGAGAAGAGAGAAGAGAACAGGTGGTCAGAACAGAAGGAAGGACAGAAGCCGAGGGAATTGATGAGAAATCGTTTTGTTTTTTCTAGTTCCTTTTCTGATAGAAAGTGCGTTCTATTTGATGTATGTGTCCAACCTTCAAAAGGAAGACCTCACACTTGAAGAATAGATATCACCAGTTTGCTTTGAAGACTCACAATAGCAAGATGTTCACCGGCAACGAAGACCATTCTTACTCTCCCATACCTGAACAGCCAAGTCCTGCTGGAGGCAGCGTGAATCAATTGAGCATACAACTGCTCCGAGTGAACAGTATTTGGCAGTTGAGCAACGAAGAGAATTGGGGATTCGCCTGTTGAAGGATAAGAAGAAAGAGACGGAAAGTGAAAGAAATCAGCGCCTATGTACTTGAGACACGCTACCAAGTGCAGATCAAACTTCTGCTGTCTTCGTACTCTGGTGTGGCCCGAAGTAGAGAAAGAGAACAGGGACTCACTATCAAACTCAGCTCCCTCTTCCTTTGAATTCGAGAAAGTTTCCTTCAGGTCCAAAGGCGACCCATCTCTACGCTTAATTCTTCCATCAGAAAGATGATCCAGATGTCCGCCTTCAATAACTTGATCGTAAGTTTCCCAATAGTACCCTGTGTTGGCGATGAGTTCTAGCCGATCGGGGTTGGTTGGAGGACAAAGAAGTGGATTGGATTTGAGGGACTGGGAGAGACGAACAAGAGAGAATGAGAGACAATGAGGGATGAGGAGAATCCATACTGTTTTGGGTCCATGTCCGGGCTTCACTTACTTGTAGCCAAGGCTTGAACATCGCGATTTCCTCCATAGCGATCACCTTCTCGACGTGAGATGAATCCAGAAACTCTCGAGTGAGAACACCCGGACCTGTGATAAGGACAAAAGAAGGGTTTTGAGAGGTGAGATCCATGAAGATAAGGACACTGATGAGATGGACCAGTGTGCCCAAGGCGAGAGAGACTACCTGCTCGGTTTACTCATAGAAGCATTTTCGGATATTTTTAATAGGAGCTTTGAAAGCGAGTAATCCCTAGCAACTCTCTACTGCTGGAGAAAGTCAGGTTTCATTCGTACCTTTCGACCTTCTGTCTTCTCCTCCCCATCTCTTCTCCCGGGTCCGACCTTCTTCTCACAACACGAATCAACTCACCTGGGTAAGCTTCCAGCACAGTCCATTTCTTCCCAGTTCCATCCCCTTCCAACTTCAAGCTCTCCACAATATCTTTGGCCTTCTTCCGACTCTGAAGGAAATACCTGTGGGAGCTCAAGAAGCTAGTCCTCATACCCTGATTGAAAGTGTATTTCCAACAGTAAGGATGAGGTAGCCAATCTGCCAGTTCTTCCACTTCAACAGGAGGAGGGCCTTCTGGAGGTTCGATAGAAGTTCTAAATCCTTTCTCCAGTTGTTTGAATTCCTCTTGATAGGCTTCTTCATTCTTTCCCAACTCCCATTGGAACTTTCGTACGACGTCTATCGGAAGTTGACTCAAAGGAGTTTGAGCATAAAGCTTTTTGAGTTCCCTTTCTTTCTGTACGAAAGTCTTTCCCTTTTCTTTAAAGAGGGCTGGATCGAAATCCTGTGGTTCTGCCTCTTTCCTTCTGGCTAGCCTTCTCTTTCGCTCCCCCTCTTTGGAACTTGCTTTCTTGATTCCAGCATCTGATCCTTGCTTTTGAGGGCCAACAGGACTTCCTTTCTTGACTCCAGCATCTGATCTTTTCTTTCGAGGGAGACCAAGGGCCTTCTTATCCTTCTGTGATGGTGGAAGCAATCCTTGAGCTCTGAGTGATTCCACTTCTGCTTTAGATCTTCGAGTTCTTTTTGGCTTCTCGATTACTGAACTGAGATCCGAAATAGAGGTAGAGGTAGATGAAGAAGTGGGAGTGGAAGTGGAAGGTTGCTGTTCATCTCGATTCAAGATTGAGGTGGAAAAGTTGAAGTGGGAAGAGTAAGAGTTATTAGAGGAGGATGAACATGGAGGCTTCTTGAAGTGGTTGATGACATTCCTACTAATGGCTATCCGCCTTAAAAGCATCTACTGCTAGCTCAATGATCCTCAGCTTGGAGTGGCGTTGGTTTGGTTTGAGTAGAGTGGAGTGGGAAGAAGCAATAACCAAGATGGAATTGCTAAACTTCTTCTTTTGACCACAGTCTTCCTTCCGATCCTCTGATTGCTTGGATTCTCGGAGTGATATCTGGGTTCAGTTTCATATAAGATTTAGCAGGTGAGTTCGACCTTCATCTAAACGCTCAGCCACTTCTCTCACGCCTTTCCACTCCTCGTCCCACAGCTATACTCAATCAGCCTACTCCTCTCGAGCTAGAGCCTGTGACTCAAAGGACAATCATACTGCTCGATTTCATTGGGTGTTAGCGGAGCACATGGCATCTCTGACCCTGGCCAAGTCAGGTCACGGAATTCGCAGCAGCTGAAATGGTCCGTCCCGAAGGAGTCCTTGTAGGTGTAGACTTCATTGAAATTGAAAGAAATGGTCAAATTAGCAACGAGAGGATCGTGGACTTCAAAGAGGAGCGTAGCGGAAAGACAGTAAGGATCGAGTTTCAAGTCGGGGACATCACGAATTTCGAGAGATTGAATCAGATTTTAGAGAATGGAGAGAAGTGGGCCAGCATCGTCTGTTGTTCTGCTTTCGTTCTATTGACTGATAGATGTCAAGTCTTGAACAAGTGGAGAGAACTGCCAAAGGGTAATGGAAATATCACCTTGGACGTTCTAGAGACTGGCACTAGGCTGCCTGTTGAGTTGCATTCAAATGCTTCTAAATGAAAGCTACTTACATTTAATCATATCATCATTTCACGCTATAGGTGAGATCGTTGAAGGGATTGCTTCCAACTTCAACATCTGAATCAGATGGGAGCGACTCTGGGCCAAAACCCTTCTTCAATCGAACCCTTGCTCAGCGAGGCCAACTCTTCAGTCGAGATTGTACCTCCTGAGTCCTGAATATCGTTCAGTCGTCAAGGCTCATGACACGAGATCTCAAGAGGAGCGCGACCAAGTATGGAAAGCGTCGACAAACCTGGCTGCGAGAAGTTGATATATTGTTGAGATAACTTAGAAGTCAAATAAAGTAGTACTATGAGACACCATCACAGGCCATTCATATCAACCCTGCGACACCTCGCTGGAGCACTTTTGAGATTTCTTGACCCAGAATCTTATGGACTGGCCAGGTGACATGTAGATCGTCCCACCAGAAGTAGGAAGGTAGGGGCTGGCAAGGATCGATTTGAATGTAGCTTGGCTGGGTTCCGGTTTGATCTGCATAAGCTGAACAGTAATCCGTGCTTGAGATGAAGCCGTAATCCAGTGGCGCTTCTAGGATCCTTTCGAAGAGGGAGTGGGTGTCGTGAAAGAAACAGGTGGAATCCTCTTTGCTCTCGCAGTAATCTTTGGCTCTGCGGGCAAGTTTCAACAGAGACAAAGAACTGAAATCAGCAGAACGATCGGCCAGAGAAATGTAAACACTCACCTCTTCTTCAAGACAGTGTTGAAGTCTCCAATGTTTTTTCCGAGCTTTCCAGCCTGTTCGCTCCCAAGAGAGATTCCAGAAGGAGAGCGATTGGTAGGCGGAACATTTAGGAAGAGTAAATTTCTAGCACCAGCTTCGTAGATTCTTTCCACAGAAATCAGATAGGAATCTATCAATTCCTGATGGAGGGAATCTTGATCTTCAAAATCTTGAGAGTTGTCCAAGTCGTTGATCCCCATGAAAAAAGTGAACACAGAGTTGCTTGAATTCCACTGGAAATCGGCTGGAGCAGGGGCGAAGTCTGCTAAGAAGAGGCGAGTTTGATTGACTAGATCAGTCACCCTTCTGTTTATGATGGAATTGTTGATAGCAGCCCCGGAAACAGCTGTCGAAAGAACAGAAGATGGAAGAGTGTCAACACGCATTCACCCCTTTTTGCTATCTACTCGTTGTGCTCCCCACTCACCGTAGTCTATTTGTTGAGTCCCTTGTGGATTAGTAGACTGGTTCGAGGTCAGTACAGTACCATACATGGGGCCACCTAGAGGAGAATGACACGGAGGGATGGAAGATCGAGTCACACACACACTGACGATGGAAAAAAAAGAGCAAGCCTGACGCACCTGCAGTCGTGGCTTGAGGGTCGATGTAGTCAAAGATTTCTCCCTTGGATTTTCCTTGATAGCCAATTGAGGTATAAGAATCTCCCAGTTGAAACAAATCTGGAAAGAAGGAAGGTGTTCTGTCAAAAGTTCTTCCATCGGAAACCGGCGTCGACATCGACTCACAGCTGATTTTCGACCATTCAAAATTGTCTTGGACTGGAGTCGAGAGGGTCAAACCACTGACAGATAGTAGAATGATGAAAAACTTCAGAAGCATCTTGACCAATCTGATATGAGATTCGAGATATGTGAGATGTTGAAAAGAAGTAGAGAAAAAGAGGAGTCTTGCAGGATTAAACCCCTCGCATCTTACAATGCGCACGATCTTCCTGATTAGATTGCAGGAAACAGGAAATCCAGACTAGAATTTTCTTCCAGTGGAACCAAAATAAATTGGGACGATTTCAGGCAAGCAACGATCTTGTGTCAGCGTCTACTCTGGGGGTCATTGCCTCGCTGCCTCTGTGTTGCTACCTCGCGCCAACGTGTAAGCTCTATGGCCGAAGCTAATCTCTTATTGGTCACCCGCAAATAAGCTTGTTTTTCTGTCGAAGCTGGTCAAGATTCGAGGTCTTGACATCATGTTAAAAAAGCTCCTTCGAACATTAGCATCGGAAATTAAGGAATAGATGGGATGGGTGGTCAAGAACCCAAGTGACAGCAGAAGTAGGTACTTGTAGAGCGTTTTCAGATGGTTTGAACAAATAATGAACGTGTCGAACTCAGTAAAAGGTCCTTTGTGAGGGAGCACCATACATGATCCGAGAATTAATACTGTCAAGGATAAAAAAACGAATTGGAGTAGAATGCCGTTTTCTAAGTCGGCGAGAAAAGTACAAGGCGCGAGAGCACCACTATCCTTTCCTCTTCCTCTTCCTCCTCCAACCCATCCCACAAATCTCCAAACTTCTTATTTTGAGCTCTTTTCTACGGACTTCGGATCGTACTCTATCCTCTTGCCAACTATCTCATTCAAGGAGTCTCTTGTTCAATGACCGTGTTACCATACCCAACCTGGTCCATCGACTCGATCCAAAGACTCAACTCTCGTTTGTTGCCCCTTGAGATGATCTAGGTTCTAATTGATGGATTAGTTCTTTAGACTGGGAGATGCTGGGTGAACTTAGAACTCGGCAATCAGATTCTTGGGGGGATCAAATCCAAGAAGTTGGTGGCCTGTTCACAAGTATTTCCATCAAGCTTCACATCCAGTTCCATCTAATACCAAAAGATTTACACCTAGTGGGCATCTATGCTCACTGAACATTTCACTGACCTTCAACCCCCTCCTTTCTTTTCCGACCCTTCCAAACGGTTCGTAGTGAAAGGAGAAAGCAGATACGAAGTTCACGAGAACCCTCCGTTGCCCTCTTCCAATCTGACATCTCTGTGGAATTCCAAGGATAAATTTGACAGTTCCATATCAGAGTTCTGAAACAGCATAAACTCAGAAGGCTCGAGGCTCGAGGCTCCTTGAGAAATTCGCATCCACGTCTCTGCAAAGCAGATCTTTCCATCCTTTTTCTGTCCCTTTTTGTTTTCTCTGGCTGCTCTACGATCATCAAACAGGATGAAAGATGAAACACACAAGCGAGCAACAAAGCCATTGGGCGAGTTGATAGAGCAGCAAGATTGCCGTGGAGGAAAGCTCAAAGGAATGCGAAGTGGATTTGATTCAAAGTTGGAGCAATCAGAAGCCAAGGACAGCGAAAGGTGAACGGCTCAATAAGCAGAAAAGTAAGAACGAAGGATCCCAGCTATTTCAGATCTCAGTCGACAAAAGAGTGAGGATGAGGTGGCTTGTTCAAAGGCGTCTGAGATTCGAAAAAGTTTGAATGAAATTGGCTAGACATGCATGAACGAAGCAAAGAACCGAAGGACCGAAATTTACAGAGGGGAATGAAAGAAACGAGGGATTCGAAAGGACGGTGAGTTGACGGAATGAGTGAGGTGAGAACGAGAGTTGAAAAGCGAAAGCGAAGTGATGCGAAAATTGAATGAAAGTGAGGAGATCGACTTAAAGAGAGTTGAGCTTTGAAAAGAATGAATGGAATTCTGAATCGGTCTATTTCGACTTGAAGTAGAGGAGAGAACTTCAAGTTGAAGAGAAGCTTAAGATCTACCACTTCTTGCAAGATTTGTCGTCGCTCTTTCCACCTTTCCCGTGTCCGCCACCATAATCTTTCTCTTCATCTTTCTTTCCCCACTTGTCCTCCTTTTCACCTTGGTAGTGTCCATAGAACTTGTCATTCTTATCTTTACCCCAATAATTTTCATCTTTCTTGTCATCTTTCTTTCCCCAGTTCTTGTCCTTCACAACTTTATCCTTTCCGTGATGGTAATCTTTCTCATCTTCATCTTCTTTTTTACCCTTTCCGTGTCCATAATCCTTTCCGTCCTTCCAATCCTTTTCATCTTTCTTACCCTTTCCATCTTTGTCCTTTCCATAACCGTGATCCTTCTTGTCATCTTTTGGCTGAGACCACCAATCATTCTTCTCGTCTTTAGGTTTAGAGTGATGATTGTCTTTGTCCCCCTTAGAATGCCCCCACTTATCTTTTACGTCTTTGTCCTTTCCACCATAACCATGATCCTTCTTATCATCTTTTGGTTTCCCCCACTTGTCGTCATCTTTCTTTCCACCCTTTCCACCATAACCATGATCTTTCTTATCATCTTTTGGTTTCCCCCACTTGTCGTCATCTTTCTTTCCACCCTTTCCACCATAACCATGATCCTTCTTATCATCTTTTGGTTTCCCCCACTTGTCGTCTTCTTTCTTTCCACCCTTTCCACCTTTTCCACCCTTTCCACCATAACCGTGATCTTTTTTATCTTCTTTTTCATCATCCCACTTGTTTTTTCCATCCTTCTTATCTTTCTCCTCCCACTTATCATCTCCTTTCTTTCCACCTTTACCGTGATGATCTTTTTTGTCGTCATCTTTCTTTCCCCAATCTTTCTCGTCTTTCTCTTTCTTCTCATAACCATAATCATTTCCTTTACCCCAATCTTTATCGTCTTTGTCGTAACCGTAAGATCTAATGACCATCTCTTCTAAAGGTTGACGGACGTTTAATTCGTTGGAGTCTGAGTTGACGTTGATGGGAGCTGCCATCGCAAAAGAGACGACGACGAGAGAGAGAAGAAGGGATTTGTTGAAGAGCATCGTTGCTGGAAGATAAGTTGAGATCAGAGAGTTTTTTCTTGGCTGATTTGGAGTTGTTGTGCTAACGAGAGAGTGCTGTTGAGTGAGAGTGTGCTTGAGATAGGATGAGTTGAGAAGAGAGAGAGAGAGGTGGCGGATGAAGAAAGTGGGGAAAGTATCGAATCCTCTCTCTTTATATACCTTTTTTCTGGGACTCAATACTTAAGTAATACGAACTCATGACTTGAACTTTAAAAGTAGGGGGCATAAAACAATGTTACGAAATCAGGTGAAATCAAAAGGTCAAGAGACTTGAGCGAGTTGTTATCCCTTTTTGAGCTTTGACCCAACCCTTCAAACGGAACCCCACACGGTTCCTGATCTTCCAAACCCTGCTGATCATCCTCTCTTTCCCGACATGCTTCAGTTCTTGGAAGCTTCTGTAGAATTTGCGGGGGTCAGAGAAGGACTTCCAGAGATCTCAGGCCCAATGTTCCATTTCTCACGGACGAGTTCCCGAACCACCCCTCCTTTTTCTAATGTCCGATTGCAAACAAACCTTCTTTTGAGTGGTAGTGATCTAGTTGTACCTCTCCTGGGTTCTCGTGACCTTCTATGGACCACAGCTTTCAAACTCTTGGTCATCAAGAGAAGGAGGTCCGAGTCCCAAGTGGGTGGCTAGATGGAAGCGAGTGCCGAGAGAAGTCCTTTACCCCTTTGTTGAATAACGAAGAGGCTTGAGAGGAGCATGTGAAGAAAAGTAGGGTCTCTTTCGGAAGGTGGTGGAAGAGAGCAGTCCCTTTCCAGTGTTGACGATGAGCTCTCCATCTCGCAACTACCTTTCTTTCACTACTTCTTGGTACCCTGACGAGCAGATGTCAGCAAGCCATGAGATCACAAGAAAGAAAGTTGGCATGATTTGATATGATTTGATTCGAGCGAACAGTTTGATCCTGGAAGAACGAAATCACCAAATCGCATTGAACACCAAGACGTTTCCTAAAAGCGCAAGAATCCTGGAAAGTTCAAAGAATCCCACAGTAAGGGAAAAAGGAGGCTAGCTACATATACAGTAGAGGAAAAAACACAGTGCGTGACTTGATCCTCAAAAAAGTTCGTGTTCGTTAGGAAGTTTGAAAAGAGAAAATTTCAACTTTCAGTCAAATGATTTTGAAAGATGCTTTTTGTAGAAGCTTTGAAAGGTTGATGGAGAAAGAAATGAGACTGGAGGAGGTAAAGTCGGTGACCAAGGGAGAGGGAGAAAATTGAAAGAAGAGAATTGTAAGGTAGGGAGTGGTAGGAAGTGAAGCGTGTGCTGTTTCTAGACTTGAGAACCTCGAGTGCTGTTGAAAGAAAAAAAAGGAAGTCAAAACAGCATCAATTCAGTCAAAGAATCCTTCCTAGAAAAAGCAGGCTTTTCTTTTCGATGATAAAACATCAAAAACACTCACAAATAAGCCTTTGCACCATGACTAGCCAATTCAGCCTTAGCCTGAGCAAAAGTGTGTCCCTGTTCATTATTGTGTTTCCAAATTTCTCTGTAATACCAAGCGTTGCCCAATCCTTGAATGGCCATTGCAACGGTGGTGATAGTTCCAATGATAGCACTAACGATTCTACCACCAGTGAAACTTGAAATGGTGTTTAAAAGTCCACAACTACCTGTAGATGGGATTCCCAAAAACAGATACAAGGAGAAAAGAAGATGAAACCCACAGAAAAGGAAATACATGTAATAAAAGATTGAATGTTCTTTCATGAAACCATTGTAAATTGGTCGGTACCATAGAAGGAAACTTGCGATGCTGATGATTGGTAAATAGACTATTGAATTGATCATGTCCTTTGCTCCGTCTGATGCTCCTTGAACTAGTAGTAGGATACATCCTACTAAATTCAGAATTAAGGTTAGGATTAAGAGTAACCACAAACGATAGAGGTTTAACATTGTTGGTTGAGCGTCGGCTGGTATTTCGGCGGAGATGTCGTGATAGATTAGAGGATAGACTTGAGAGGATGAAAGGAGGGACGAAAACAGAGGGTTAGAGTGTCAGAAAGGCGAATTTCAAGCTGGGAGAGACTGGGAGAGATCTGCTCGGGGGAGCAGGACGGATAGGTAGGACCAACTCGCTTCTCTTCTCTTCGACCAGTATACATCTTCCGGATCTGTTCTTGGTGGCTAGGACCAAGATCAAGCTTCATGACTTTACTCGCATCTGTGGAATATCTACTCATCGTTCTCCCACTACTTCTACTGCCCCCTCTGTTCACACTCCTCTAGCCTCTACCGCTTACTCACAGAAAGGCCAATTATTCCTACCATGTTTCTGAATATGGCTAGCTCTATTCTGAAGGTCCCTCTCTCTCTGTTCCAACTCTCTTTCCCTTCTTGCCAGCTCTTCCAACCTGTTAGCCTCGTTCCTATCCACGTTTTGAGTGTTGAAACTTGAGGATTGAGGAGTGGATTGATAGGGTGAATGAGATTGGTTCTCGTAATCTTCATCTGATGGAACGTAAGAGGATGGATTGTGTTGCTGATAGGAAGAGGAAGGTTTGGTTGGATCTGCGAATGGGTTGGAATCTAAGGTGTTGCGATCCGCGAATGGGTCTGAAAGGTAGTACAGAGTAGAGTAGAGTAGATGGTTAGAGATACTATTGGATTCAGTCAGGACCAAGAATGGAAGAACTGGCAAGCAGCTCAGGTGGATTGGAGCCAGCGAGATGGGACGATAGGACGGGTAGGGTCGATCCTGACTGGCTACTTCTTCAACTCGCTCTCCTTCTATCTATAGTTTCAGGATGATATTAATTGCCACTTTAACTTACCTGCCATGATTTAATTTGATGCCAGTTTGAGGATGGTAGAGGAAAGATAAGCTCAAAGGTGTTGTAGTTAGAGTCGAGCAACGTTTTGGCTTCAGCTTCAGCTGCAGCTGCAGAGGGAAACTCAATATCACTTCGACGCTCGACGCGGTTTTTGGCCCATGTCAGAAAACGCAACAAAAAGCCGCGATGGCTGACAGTTCGACGCAGCTTCTCACCAAAATCGATTCGAACACAACCACCAACCTCACCCACCCACCAACATTTCTGTTCGATTCTGATCTCCAATCTCAACATGTTAAGCTGCATAATTTCAAAGCATCACTTCCTGCTCAATTAAAGCAAAGGCTGTGACTGAAGAACAAGCAAAAAGTCATCAGGGTACCAAAGTTTGGGTTAGTCCGCTCCCTGTCTAGCTGTCTACCACAAACTACAAATTAAAGCTAGAAACTACCTTCAACACATTATGAGGAAGGATGATACGATGGGCCCCTAGAGGCGTGTCGTCGAAGGGTCGTCAAAATCGAGAACTCAATATCTGCTGTTGCGGTTCGACGCTACGGAGGTGTCGTCGCGTCGAGGAAAAGGTGATATTGAGCTTCTCTCAGTGCATCGACGAGACGCTTCTCTCCGAAAGACCATCACCGCGAAGCAAGACTGAACTAAATCATCAAGAAATGTCGAAGCGTGGAGCGACGAGTCAATTGGCTGGATTGTCGTTCAATAACGTGAGTAACACACACAATCGTAGGGAGAGAGAGAGAGAAAGGGGAGGGAAGGGAAGTTAGAGAAGGTTGTAGTTGGAGATGGATGGGCAAGGTCAGGTCAGGTTGGGATGGGGTAGATAGCAATCTAATCCAATGTTGTATGATCTAAATCAAACTCTTATTCTTTACTCAGATTGTGTCAGGGTCAAGAAAGCGAGTTAGAGAAGAAGATGAAGGAGAAGCTTCAACTTCAACTTCAGCCACTCCTTCAAAATCATCAAATCAACACAATGAGTCGCCTCAAGAAGTTTTAGCTTTAGGTCATAAATTGATGCACATCTTATATCATGTCATTGATCCAACGTGAGTAGTAGTAGTGGTAGTAGTACTTAGTACTTCCCACAGTAACAGTTAGTTACCTCTACATCCTCGTTATAACTCCCCTCCTCCTCCCCTCCCCCTCTCTCAGTGACTTATGGCCACTAGCCAATTATTTCTTAGAATGTCCATCCCCAAAGCAATATCCGGATTACTATCAAGTCATCAAGAAACCTCAAGCTTTAGGTCCCATCAAGAAAAAAATGGTCTCTAACAACCCTTACAAAACCTACGACGAATTAAAACAGGATTGTGAACTGGTTTGTACCAACGCTAAGAAGTACAATCAGAATGGAAGTTTGATTTGGAATAAGGCCAAGGCTTTGCAGGTGAGTGATTCAGCGAGTAATGGAAAGACAGGGAGCAAAGTGAAAGGGTGGGGAGGAGGAGGAGTTTCGAGGATGCCTTTGGGAGAGTGGAACTGGAACAACAGGAAGAGGATGCTCGTTTCGGAAGAGCAGAGTCCAAACCTGGTCTGATGGAAGCGTGGGGAAAGGAGTGGAACGTATCTGATATCCTCCTCCCGCCAAAAGACCTGACTCCCTCTCTTATCTTGCCTCTTCTCCCTCTCCCCCGCCCTTCCCTCTTTAGACCGTAATCAAAAACACTTTTGAAGATCTGATCCATGAAGCCAAGAACGGAGGAATTAAACCAATCCCAGTCAATCCGAATCTACCTCTATCAGTAACCAATGCTCATTCCTTTCCAGGTTCAACTCCAGCTCCTTCCAGACCAAAGATTACAATCCGAGCTCCAAAGAAAGTAGAGCCTTCCCCTGTTTCTCAACCTCAAGCTTCAACTTCAAGTACAATTCCAGCAAAAGCTGAAATCTCGACCGCAACAGGAGGAGAAGAAGTTTCAGATGAAGAAGACGATGAAGAAGAAGATGAATCAGAATCTCCATCCAAATCTAAGCAAAAAGAACCAAAAGAAAAAGGAGTTAGGAAAGATGGTTCGGTGGATAAAAGATCCATAGCTCCAAAAAGAGGTTCTAAAATCCATTCTAAATTCAAAAAAGCTTTGAACAAGATTTTAAAATTGAAAGGGAAAGAAGGACAATTTTTATCCGAGTTTTTCATGCAATTGCCTGATAAGAAAGCTTATCCTGATTATTATCTCCTCGTCAAGAATCCAATTTCGCTGGATGTGATCAAGGAGAAAATCGAAAAGAAGAAATATAAAAACTTTTTGGGTTTCGTGGAGGATTTGAGGTTGATTGCTGAGAACGCGATTTTCTATAATCAAGATACTAGTGAGATTGCCAAGGACGCTTATCAGTTTCAGGTGAGTTGTTTTTAGAGAGGTTGGGGAGATGAAGCCGTGGTCGATCCGTTGCTTGAATTTCTGTGCTGATTCATCGACCTGTTTTATAAATCGTCTTCTCCTTCCACTTTGACTCTCTCAGAACTGGGTTGAAAGAGTTTTGATTCCTTCTTACGTAGCTGATGGGTTCACTCTAGACAAGAACGATACTCGAGCTTCAGTTCTATCACCCGATGAAGCCACGATCGCAGCCATGCCAAAGACCAGTGACACCTACAAGATTCTTATGTCTAGGAAAGCTGGGGTGGCCGATGCAATGGACGATGGAGAAGATGATGAATCAAAAGATGACATCGCAGCAGTTGAACCACCTTCAAAGAAACTTAAGTTGAAAGTTGGACCCAGACCTTCAATTGGAACTCCTGAAACTTCGTCTATGAAGAAACAGGCTTCAAATGATAAATTGAATCAATTAGCTGCTTCAAGTTCACTGGCTCAAGGCTCTTCGACTCCACTTCAAAGTCTCAACAAAACTCAGAATCAATCGATGGGACCACCAATTTCTGGAATTTCTTCCAGGAAAGGTTTAGCTGATCCGAATTCAAATTCGGCCCTTTCAACTCCTGGAAGTATTGGGAATTACCCTCAAACTCCTTCTTTAAGTCGAAACGTTTCATCTTCACTTCTCAACAACAAATCGAACCTTCCTTCTTCACTTTTGAACAACAAATCAAATCTACCTCCTTCTTCAACTTCAACTCCTTTCTCTCCGAATCCCTCTTCGATCAATCAACTCGAATCAAGCGGTGGAGCTCAAGGGGCTTATTATCAACAGCATTCTTCAAATGCTCAAGTTCAATCCATGTTGAAAAGACAGCAGAAAGAAGAAGAGATGAAGAAATTGTTGCAACAGAAAGAGGAAGAGAGGATTTTGACTGAGAGGATTCCCAAAGTCAATGTCTTCCAAATTCCAACTGTTAGAGGGATTAGAAGAGAAAGTGTGGTCCCGGTTCTTTGGGTCGAACAGGAAGCTAGTGGAAAGGAGGAGAAAGAGGGAGAACAAGTCAGGTCAGCTAACGGATTTGGTAAGAGGAATCTTTTGAAGAACGATTTCGTTAGGCAACATTCGGTTACTGTTGAGAAGGATTGTAGGAATGTTATGGTTCGATTTGGGCTAAAGGGAGTTAGAGATGTTACTAAAATCGAAGAAGAAAAAGAACAGAAAAGAGTGGAGAGAGAAATCAAGTTGGAACAATTGAAGAATGGAAATGGAGAATCTACTCTGAAAGGAGGGATTGAAATAGAATCAGATGAAAACAAAAGGGAAAAAGCAAAACCAGGAAAATTAGTCAACTTCAAATTTGAAATTCTCATCAAATTTAATGGAAAGGTTATTAAAGGTGAATGGAAAACTTTAGACGGGAAAATCGTTGAGGAGAAAGTTTCAAGAAATGAGGTTTCAGATCCTTCTTCTAATCAAGTCATCAAGCATATCTCAACTTCTCCTTCAATTTGTACCTTGAATCTAACTCTTCCAGATCTTAATACTGAGCTTCAAACTTCTTTATTGGAGATTTCTATTTCTCCACCTCCACCAAATGTGGGGTTGAGTTTAATTGCACTTGAACCTTTGGAAAGACCTACTGTTAAACCTAAAGGTAGATGGGGTTGGAGAGGGAATGAGAAATTGGAAAATGATAGAGAAATGGCTAGGGAGTTGATGGAATTGGGAGATGAGTATAGAGTTTGGTTTGTGAGGTGAAAAAAGCAAACCAAAACGAAACGTGTCGGAAAATCCTCTTCGAAGAAAGGAGAGAATAAAATTTAGAAAAAAGAAAAAGTCCCTATAAACCTCAAAAGTTCTTCCGTTGACTTGAAATGCTCCCTTTTACCCTGTTGTTCTTGTTTCCGAATGTAACATCTGTAAGACTCTAGTTCCGAATGAAAGAAATGAATCAAAGACTTGAAAAAACTGATAAATTGAATTGTTGGATTGTACTGTTGTTACATTCGATGGGGCTTGGGCGAGACGTGTGAGAAAAACTACGAAAGGGAAGCGAGAGTGACAGTTTAGATTACAATAGGATCCACACGTGAAAGGAAAGCAGAAACCTATCTACTTTTGACTGGCTTTGAAGAAAGCGTCCAAGGGTCTTTTCTTTTTCTTTTTCTTTTGAGTCGAACTTTCACTTTGAGTTGCAGAAGGGATTCTATCGTCTTCTTGAAGAGACATTGCGAAATGCCAATCTTCGTGATCTTGGACTAATCGCTGAAGCTCGACAGCCAAAGCGACTTCTGAATCTTGAAATGAATCAGATGAAGATGGGAGCTTGGAAGTTAGGATTGAAGAGCATGTGGGACATTGCCACGAGTTGGGATCTAGATCCGAGGCTTGGGTTTGATCGGGGTTTGATGAGGTAGAAGTTTTCGAATGAGAATTGGAAGCTGACGCGGCGGCTTGGGAGGCAGCTTGGGAGGCAAAAAGAGCGCCTATGCCACCTGGCTTCATTTTCTTCTTCTTTGCTGAAGGAGCAGTCGGTGGTTCCATATCTCTTGAACTTGAGCCGGAGATTGCGGTTTGAGTAGATTTGAATCTAGGAGGTAGCTGCTCGTCCGTCTTCTCTGCTTCCAGATCCTTTCCATTTGAAGGAGACTTGGATCTAGATCTCTTCTGCCCCGAGGTTTTCAGGCTTTCCTTCCCTTTATCTTTCGAATGCGAGCGAGACGGAGAGGAGGGAGCTGGAACGGAAGGAGCTGAAGTGAAGAACCCTTCCAAGCTTTTCTGGCCTACTTCTCCTTTTTCCAATCCAGAGAACCCAAGAGCGATGCAGACTACTTTCTTGTTGGTACCTCCATGAGAAGCCTCAGTCCCTCCATTCAGATTTTCCGATTCTCCGAAAGCTTCCACCCAAAGTTTCAGAGCCGACTTCAAGAGAGTTTCCGAGTTTAGATTCTTGTTGAAAGGAAAAGGAGCTTGTCGACTTCTGGCAGCATCTCCTGAAAGAACCCAGCGAAAGACTAGAGTCTTTGGCCAAAGTGTTGAAGCAGTTTCTCTAGCTTCGTAGAGTCGGACGCAGAGTTCGGTAGATAGGATTGAAAGCCAGTGGGCTGCTTCAGACGATCGAGTGATCGGAGGTCTGACGTTCTTCGATGCGCTGTGAAGGAGGTAAAGAGTGAGGATTAGTAGGGATGAGAATTTTCGAGTGGTGATCACTCCGGAACTCATCTCAGCTTCGCTCAAAACTCACAGCATAGTCTTGTTCGCAACTCTCTCCCTCACTTCACTGTGATCGATTCCCCTCAAGACGTTGAACACCCATAGACTTTCCTCTCCAAATCTAGCTTGCATGTCTCGAAGACTGACGTTCCAAAGATCCCCGACAGTAGAGCTCTCGAATCCTTTCTCGATAGCTTCTCCAAGTTTCCCTCCAAGGAAGCGAATTTTTTGGAATGGAAGCTCTTTGAGAAATCCTGGGATGGCTTCGAGACGCATGGTCGTCTGCGCATTTGGTTTCTTGTACGAAGAACAGAGCTGAGAGACACAGAAGGAATGTGAGTTATTTCGTTCTAAGTTGCATTGGGCTTTCGCAATTGAAGAAACTCACCTTCGCTAGCGTCTTGTTCGGTGCAATTCCAGCTGAAGTTGTGTAACCGAGTTGTTCTTTGACCTCTCTCCTAACTCTAGCCATCAACTCAGCTCCCATAGAGAGAGCAACATCCGTCCAACTCCAAGCGGCTTCTTTGAAAGCTTCATCGAGAATACTGGTCGATCCGGAAGCGTTCGAAGCAGGAGCAGCAGCGTTCTCCGGTATCTCATCCCTTGTTTCTTCCGCATCATTCTTCTCCCCTGCGATAGGCACCAAATACCCAAGACCCTTTTCTTCCCATGCTTCTATCAGCGGAGGGTCAGGAAGAAGAGTATCCATTCCGAGTGGAGAATCCCTCGGCGGCGAACCTAGATGAGGATATTTCTCTAGAATCAACTTCCTGACCTCAATCGTAAGATCGAAGTAGCTCTCGTCGATAGAGGCTTTTTCGATAGATCCAGATGGGCACATCTTCTTGAAGATGGAAAGAATCTTGGCGCTTTCTCTTCTGTAGGGATCTAAAGAGACCTTGTGTGTCTCTGGCTTCGGATCAGGGTTGTAAGCCGCTTCTGAAGCTCCAGCCTGTAAAATAGAGAGAATGGAAATGTTTGGAGTCAGCATCACCGAATCGTCGCGCGCTTGAAACATAATAGGCTTTGAGAAAATCGATCCCAAGAACCAAAGGGTACTTTAGAGAGAGCAAACATTGAAAGAGGGAGACTTACAGCGTACGTAGCGACGTGGACGCATTGCAACGAAGGACATTTCTTCATCGCAGATTCTATCGTTTCGTGTCTAGTGATTCCGAACTTCCTCGCCGCATAGGAGATCGCGATCTGAAGATGTAAAAAGGGAAGGAAATTCAGCTCTTGAATCCGAGGGCTGCCTTCGAAGGTGATTCCAACTAACCAGTCCATTCCATTGCTGGACAGCAAGAGGCTGCTCGAACGGGTTCACGCCCAGACGTTTGGCCTCGAAAGCTGCATAAGCAGCATCGACATCACAATGAGCGATGACTCGAAGAGGGTTACTGGTGAATGTGAGGGAAAGATGGAGGTGATCAGAGACAGAAGAAATGAGGAATGGCACCACAAGGAGCTGCCTGCTTCTTTATGAAGTGAGAATGAAGACCACGACTAGTGGCTAGGTTGGAAGTAAAGAAGTGGGTTGTCCAGACTACAAAGATGAAGGGACAGTGTTGGTCTCTGAGGCAAGCTACCTTGTTGGACACAAGTCACAACACGGCAACTGAGCTTCATCTCACGCCATTAAAGTCCTGATAAGACCTCCACGCTGAATCTCTGCTTTCCCTTTCGACGAGACCAGGACCACACTATCCGGAGTTGGACCTTTCTTCCGTGCCTTCAGCTCCTCTCTCTCTCTCTCTCTCTCTCTCATTTGATCCCACTCACCTTGGATTCAGACTCCCAGCGCTCAAGAGGTGTCGATATGTGACTTTAGGTGGAGTAGTATCCGGAGGACCTGTACCATCTGTAGGGGTTCTATCTCCAAGTTGACTAGCAGCAGCTTCCCCTTTGGTTGGAGATTGGAACATGGAACTTCTCAGCTAAGCTCCTTCGAAGAACCAGAACCTTTGGGAGCTCTAAAGAAGTCTTTCCAACTACTTTCGATTTGATGGGATCTTGACTAAAAGATACTTTGATTGAAGGAGGATATGGAGGAGAGATGGAGGAGAATGTGGTGGTCAAGTTTTGGATTTTTCCAAAAGATGAATCGCAACTTCGAACCACCACTCAAATGACAGTAATTCAACCTGATCAATCTGGAATGGATCTAGAATCAGAAAAGGTGTCTATCCCTCTTTCTTCAGAGGCTCAAGAGACGACAGCGACAGCGACAGCGACAGAGCTTCCTGATGCCACTGCTATTACTGTGGATCCAATTCTTCAATCTGAACCTCTCCCTCAACTTCAAGATGCTCCTCAAGAAGAGCTAACTCTAGAACAACTTAGAGAACGAGTCTTTCAACAGAGAGGAACTAGGACTGTTCTTCCTCCTGGTTGGGAGAACGAGGACGTCGATGAGGATGAAGCCATTCACTTGGAAGGAGAAGGAGAGCAGCTGGAAGCTCAGAAGATGGAAGTGGAGCAACCTTCAGCTGGTGAGAGTACTCTCGCAGTAAAAGACATGGATACAAAGGTAGCTATGGAACAACCAGATTCATTTGCTAGCAAGGAAGGAGAGCAGGCGGTGGAATCAAATGGAACTGTGCAGGAAGAACTTCCCACATCCGCCACTGCTCCTTCAGCTCTACCTTCAGCAACTATTACTGCTAAAACCTCAAGTGTCACTCAGCCTCCAGAGGTGGTCACTGCTGGAGCAGCAGAGAAGGGAGATCTGGAACAGTTCAGGTGAGCCGCGTAGAATAATTCACTTCTCTTTCCTAAATTTGCGATTGTGAGGCTCGCCTCTTCTCCTCATTTCGATTCGATCTCGCCCCTGACATTCGTTATTCTTCACTCTCTCATCAAGCGCCAACAATGACCCGGCAGCCAAAGAAATGCTACAAAGAGCAATCTCTTCACTTCCAATCACAAAGCCAATCTCTGACGTCAAAGGAAAAGCCAAAGCTACCGATCAAGATCATATCAAGGAAGTTTCATCAGATTCCGATTCAGATTCGGATTCTTCCTCCTCCTCCTCCTCCTCCTCTTCTTCATCCTCGTCAGGCTCGGACTCAGACGAAGATCCAACTTCCAACATTCAACTGCAAGACGAAGACGAAGATGGCTCAGACGACGAAGATTTCGGAGGAGGTGGAAACCGGAAGAAGAAGGGAGAAGATGATAGTGGAGGAATTAAGGGACCTTCAACTCAAAATGAAATCACACAGCCCATTTCAGCTCCTCAACTCAAGTCTCTGCAACCAGATGCTGAAATCAGATACCTGGGTAAAATCCATTCCATCGTTGATTCGGTTGTTGTCATTGAACAGGATGTCGTCAACGGAGATGGGAATCAAGATGGAAACGGAAACGGAAACGGAAAGAGGAGGAATTGGAATGAAAAAGATATGAGACCGACCGATAGATTTGGTAGGAAAGGAGAGGAGGTCGATCAGTATTCAGTGCTGGATACTGATAGTCTGGTGGTTCTGGAAGATAGAACTGTAGTTGGTTCGGTGAGTCACGTTCTGGTGCTCGGTCAACTTCTCTGATAGACCAAAAGGTTCCTCTGCTCTCTTCCTCGCCTCATCGCATCCCCACTCTCTGCTGACCTTTACCTCTTTGACCTCTTTCGTCGTTCCTTTCTGGCACTTTTTCTCCTTCTCGCTTTCAATTTCATCAATTCCTCACTCCATTTCTGCCTGAAGATTTACGAAACCTTCGGCTCAATTCTCTCCCCTCTCTATGCTATCCGATTCCCATCTGCCGCTTCAATAGACGCCACCAAGATTCAAATCTCCACCAAAGTCTACTACTCTCCTTCCAACTCCACCTATGTCTTAACCCGAGATCTTCAACATCCCAGTATGAAAGGTAGCGATGCAAGCAACATCTACGACGAAGAAGTTGGAGAAGACGAAAGAGAATTCAGTGACGATGAACAAGAGGCTGAACTGAAGAGGATGAAGAAAAAGAACAAGGAAAAGAAGAAGAGAGGCAAGAACAACGGATTTGAAATGGGAGATGATGGCGAAGGAGGAGAATCAAGCAGAGGTGGAGTCGGTCGAGGAGGTGGAAGAGGAGGTTCTTCTTCTAGAGGAGACTTCACTGCTTCCGGAAGAGGCAGTTCAAGAGGTAGAGGGAGCGCCAGAGGCAGAGGATCAGCAAGAGATTCTTCGATGGGTCCAAGAGGCACAGCTTCTTTGCCTCAAAGACCTAGATTCGATTTGGACAATCCGGAGAACCAGAATAGACCTGCTCCTCTACCCTATGAAGACTCAAACGGAAGCGCTTTCCCGAATCCGAGCGGAAATGGAGGTGGACTTGACTATGGAGAGACGGATCAAGATCAACTCAGAAGCAGGAAAGCAAGTTCCTCGACAGCCTCGACGTCTGCTATGCCGACTCAGTTGGAACCAATCCATTACAGCTCTAGACTAGAGAATCCTCAACCTCCTTATCAACCTCAACTTCAAGGTCAGACTCCGAATCACAGTCCACAGTTCCATCACAGTCCCCAATTCCAGCAACAGGAGCAGCCGCCACTGGCTGCAGGTTCTCAACCCATTCCCCACATCAATCCACTCTTCTTCAATCAGAATCAGCAGTATTGGCAAGGCGCTGGTATGATGGGGATGAACCAAGGTCAAATGGTGGGATGGAATGGATATCAACAACAGCCAAATCATCAACAACAAAACAACTATGGTCAGGGTTACTATTCGAATCAAACTCAGAATTTGAATTATCAAACTCCTCAACAACAGTATCAGCAACCTCAAGCTTCTCAGTATTACAATCCTAACAATTATCATAACCAGACGGGTTACAGTCCTAATGAGCCTTCTCAAAACCAAACGCAACAGTCTAATCATCAACATAACTCCTCGACTTACAACCCAAATCAACCTAACATGTAAACTCTATTCTTCATTGTATTCTGCTTATGAGTCTTATCCTTCTCGCATCCGTTTCTTTAATCTTGACATCCCTGATAGACGCAACTTTGCCATCCCCTTTCGTCTCGTTATGACTTGTGTGCTTGCCGCTCTCGGTCCAAGGACTCGATCCTGGAAGGATCAAGGAACCTTCGAGAAGTTGGCCGTTACTCGATTTTGAAGTCCACGTCATGGGACTTCCCCGTGTTAATCAGATAGTTTTCTTGGTACACGTTCTAGTTAGCAGTCGAAACTCGAAACGTTGAATCTATGACCCAATACACTCAAGCTCACTGCTCAAGCGCTCAAGCTAGAGGTGGGAGAAGCTGGCCGTGGCGCTGCACAGTGGAACGTTGATAAGCGAAGAAGGGGGCGCAAGACATGGTCATGGGGAACCTGAAAGGTACATTCCCGTGTGATTTTCATGTACTCTTTCCAATAATTACACATCTCGGTGTCTTTCAGTAAGTTTAATTGAAGAAGTGACGTACATACTGTTTTCCCCTAGTTCCGAGGAGGCGTTTGGCCGCCGTTACGCCACTTCCATCGACGATCAATTCTCTGTCTCACTGCCATCTTCATGGTTAGAAGCGGCCAACTTAAATGGGTGAGGTTACTAAAAGATGAATTTAGGGGTGCTGGAAAACGTATAAAAGGGCGAAGAACTCGACATTCTCCTTTCAGCTCAACTCAGCCATCACCTGCAAACCAACTCTTACAATTTTCTCACCTCCAAGCCTAACTCATCTACCTTGCCTTCTCAACATGAAGACTTTCACTGCCACTCTAATCTCCTTCGTAGCTCTTTCTGTCTCCGTGGTGCAAGCAGCAAGCATGAACGCAGCCGGAATCTCTCTCTTAGAAGAGTTCGAGGGCTACGAGGCAAACTTCTACAATGATCCAAGTGGGATCCAAACCATCTGCTATGGATATAACTGTGAGGCCAACGACTGTTCTGGTCTCAGTCCTCCTTTGTCCCAGGCCCAATGTACCGACCTGTTAAAGAAAACCCTGACAACTTACGAGAATTGCGTGAGTGAAAAATCCGATTCCTCTCTCCTCTGGCAACCCTACTGAGACCTGGTCATCACTGATCTTTCTTTTGACCCTCCCACAGGCCTGCGCTATGGACGGAATGGCTGCCGGTAAGTGTCGAGAAACTCCATTGTTGACACGTTGACGAGCTTTTGATTGATTCCCTCTCTTCACTCTACTTCCCATGTACCATATGACTTCTAGCCAATTCCAATCAATACTCGGCTCTAGTGGACTTCGCCTACAACGCGGGCTGTGGTGGGTGAGTGAGGTTTTCAAAAATTCGCGGGTTCGGAATCGACTTCTCACCCATCCCAACCCTTTGCTCCGTCTCTCTCACTGCATCTTTAATAGACTCCAAAGCGAGTTTCCAGGAGCAGTTTCCAAAGGGAACTTCGACGGCATTGCAGGTAGGTGACTGGAAGTGGCACTGAATAAGCGGTAGCTGGAGATGGCTTGACTGACCTTCTTTGATTTTGCCCTCTCTCTTTCCAGACGTTTTGCCCAACACCTACACCAACGGAGGATTGGCTGGTTTGGTTAGAAGACGCCAAGCAGAGGCTGACCTAATGAGAACTCCAACTGATGCCCCCTCAGGTTGTTAGATCTACTCGGGGAAGCTGGTCTTCACCTCTCTGCATTCCTTTCAGTCGCCTCCTTCCGTTTGTTGTTCTCTTCACAGTCTCCCTTCATACTGTTTCGCAAATTCATGAATGCCATTTCAAATTTTGTGAGAAATGTTTAGATTCTAATCAGCGATTCAAGAGGCGTCTAAGGCTTGAAAGTGAAACCTCCCTCTCTGTTCTTTACTTTCAACTTCAACTCAGCCAACAAGTTGTTCGACTCTGGAAGTTGGAGTCCAGCTTCAATAGCCTCTCCATCTTTGACTTCTCCAACTCCAGCAGGGGTACCTGTGACATCAAAAAGAAACCGTCAGAGAGTGTCAAAGGAGAAAGACACAACAGCTACTCACCCGTCAAGATCAAATCTCCTTCTTCGAGAGTCATGATTGATGAAACATGTTCAATCAATTGTGGAATGTTGAAGATCATGTCCTTGGTGTTCCCGTTTTGCTTCATTTGACCGTTTACCTGCGAGGTCAGAGAGAAGGAAGGAGTCAGAATTCTGCGACCTGATGTACAGCCCCGGGCCAGTGGAAGCCTTACCTTTAGCCAAACGTTCACATTGTGAGGATCCGCGATCTTCGATTTCTCAATGAAAGAACTGACAGGATTGAAAGTGTCGAATCCTTTGGCAGCCGACCAAGGAAGACCTTTCTTCTTGACCTTATCTTGCATGTTACGGGCTGTCATGTCGATCGACAAGGCTATGTTAGGATAAAAGAAATCAGCATGAGTCAGAAGGAGTTCAGAGCATGAAGCAGAGGCATCTGCAGAAATGGAAGATTGATGGGAAAGAACGAATCGAAACACTCGCCATAACCTGCTATGTGCTTGTCTGCGTTGGCTTGAGTGATGTCCCTTCCATTCTGACCTATCACTACACCAAGTTCGACTGTTGATAGGAAGAAGGAAAGAGGAGATTGAGTTCAGAAAGAATTCTCCTCATGCTCTTGTGACTCGTCTTCCTTTTTCTACTTCTCACCTTCGAAATGAGCCTGAACTCCCTTTGGGATCTCGATGGTTCCATTGTTGTCCAGATAACTAGTTGTAGGCTTCAAAAAGAAGAAAGGTTCAGTTGGAACGGCGTTGTTCAACTCTTTGGCATGGTCTGCAAAGTTGCGACCGATACTGTAAAGAAGAGTAGCAAAGAGCAATTGAGTGAAGCGACTAGTGCTGGACTGTGAAGCAAGAGACTGTCCAGAGTTTCTTACTTACGCTACGATCTTGCGACCAGTGGTACGGAAAGATGCCATTTTTGGGACGTCTGGGTTGGGAAGGAAGATGAAGTGGTCCAATGGAATTCATCAAGCCACGGAGGTCTCGCTCTCTCCTCACCACTCCTCCCGCAACTCTGGACTTTGGCTATTCAAACATAGTTCTATTCAGAATCATATCTCCTACCTACCGAGTCCTCTGTCGAACAGGTGCAAGAGGGAGGAAACGATCAGCTCATCTCAGATCTTGCCTCTTCTTGAAGATAAGCCTCAAATAACAGTTCCAGATTCTCTCCTTTACTTCCTCTATCAGTCCTCACTCTAACAACTCTAATCTATCATCTAGTCAATTCTATCTCAATCAAGCTTCTTCCATGTTCAAGAGTTCAAAATCCAGAGAAAATCTAAAGCCTCGAAAAGTAGACCCTACCTCTCCCTCTCCATCAATTGCAACAGCAACTACCTACAGTTCGACTCCCCACGCTGTCTCTTCGTCTACAGTTGGATTAACAGATGCTTCGACAGTATCCAAGCAGACGTCACCAAAGGATCAAACAGGTGAGTTGTCATTCGATCATCAGCTGCCTATTGAGCTCCACCTTCTTCTTCTGAGTGCCAAGCCGGGGTTGGGATGGACGGGAGGTTGAGAGGTAGAGGACTTCAGAGCATTTTGTTGTGAAGGATAGAAGGCCGAAATGGAATAAAAGTGGTGCAATGAGGTATCTGAGGTTGAGAATCAGCTGGTTCCCGAAATAGCTGACATCTTTCCCTATCTCTCCTCGCTCAGATCTAGGCAGGATATCTCCTACCTCTCCTAGCAGACCTAGACCCTCCAGGAATACCTCAAGACTGCTGGGTGCTTTCAGGAAGAAGGACAGGAAGGATAGCTCTGACAATGGAGACGTTCTGAAGACCCTCACTGGAAGTGCCGGAGAAGGAGCTGGAGAGGATACAGCAACTTCAAATCTGACTCCTTCGATCAGTACAGAGCAGCTGCCAACGGTAAAAGCTTCATCATCATCAGTGGCGTCTTCGCCCAAGCTCTCTGCAGCAGTACTAGATTCCATCTCCGAGTTTGAAAACTCGCAGAGACCGCAGCCTACCTCCTCTTCATCCTTCTCCTCAAGACTCAGATTAGATTCTTCTTCGAAGTCATCGAACCTTCCAAAATCTACTTCAGCCCAAAGCCCTCTCGAAAGTCCTTCCAGCACCAATTCTCCTCAAGCTAGGCCGCCACTTCCTTCCACTGCTAGTGGCTTCAGTCTCCGATCGTTTCGGAAGAAGACCAAGGACTTCACTGATGAGTCCAAGCCTCTCGATTCCCCCGAAGCGACCCAGACCGCTACCTCCAGACCAAGTTCAAGACCTCAGTCGAGAAGGACTAGCATGCTAAGTCTCGACGAGTTCACCACGCCTCTGGAGGAGCTCCCTCCTGGAACGCCGACTACGCCTCTGAGCATGTCGGTCTCTCAGTTTAGAGCTGCTGCACGTGCCAGAATGGCTTCGGAAGACCCAGAGGAGAGCACGTCTGGGACAGGATCAAGGAGCAGAAGAGCCAGCATGCTCTTAGAATCACCTTCCGAGACGGGAGAGAAGTCTGTGTCCAAGGAAGGATTCAAAGATTATTCTCCAATCTCACCTGGTGTCTTCGCAGCTAGGAGCCGAGCTGAAGAACTCGCTCAATTGGAGGCTCAGATGAAGAGCACGCGAAGAGGCATGCTTTCAAGGATGATGAGTGAAGACTCTGTCACTTCTTCTGGTTCTGCAAGCGGCACTGGCACTCCAAACAATCGCCAAGGAATGGTAGAAGAACGGATCGGAAACGAGGGTGAGTAGGCGGATTCAGCCGAATTTTTGGTTTCTTGGACGAAGCTCTGACGCACTTGATCATCCTCTCCTATGTATGCTCTTCAACACTCTTCTTCAGTTCCTAAGCTGAGACACGCTTCCTCTCTAGCTCGTCTTTCGAACCTGCCCAACGAGAGCGCTCTTGCAGATGACGAAGAAGGTCCTCCACCGATTCCCAAGAAATCGAGAGCTCGACAGTCGTCTTCTCCAATAGACTCTTACTTTCCTCCAGTGGTAACAACCGGCCACAGCTCTTCTGCTTCATTTTCCGGAACCTCTCAATCTGCAACTATCGCCAACGGCAGGCCACGAACGAATACCAGCGCCTCGGCTTCCCAACCTAGAGGAACGTTGTCGAAGAAGAACTCATCTTCTTCGCTCGGGTACCACGGTCATCTGAAAGCAGTCAGAGCAGCTGCGGAAGCTTCCGCCGCATCTTACGATCGAATTCACGGGACCCAGACGCCCCCGGACGCTTTTAGGGAGAACAAGGTCGAAAAGGAGGAGGAACCAGATCGTTCTCAAGCAACTTCAGCCCCCAAGGTCTCCACTGGCCGAGGAGCGGATTCAGCGCGAATCTTAGCCAGCTTCGGGAAGAAAGGTGGAACGGGACCAGTGCCTCAAACTCTGCTCGATGCTTTGACCAAGTTGGAGTCTGACAGAGCAGTTAGGTCTCCCAATCTCTTCGCTACTAAGCAAGCTTCTTCTGTCTGGGGTGTGGCAACTCCAGAATCTGAATCGACAGATGACGACCTGCCTCTACCCTCTCTGCCCTGGATGAGTTCAGCGAATCCTCGTCCTAGATCAAGCAGCTCTTCCAGAAGAGTGGCTTCGGAAGGATCACCTCCTGGAGACACCTGGAGACCTTCAGATCAGGCTCCTCAAGATCCCGAGTCGTCTATGAAAGAGGCAGCTGTGGTCGACACCCCTCTCGCTGAGCCTGGAGCCAGTGAGAAGGAGCCAACATCTCCTCGGGCTACCAGGATCCCTCTGTCTGCCAGACTTGCCAAAGCGGTCAACAGCAACAGTATCAGTAGACCTACGAGCCCGGAAGTTTCTCGACCTTCTTCTCCTGCTCAAGGACGAAATCATCGAAGAAGTTTATCTGCAGCCCAAGAGGAAGCGCTGGTCGCCAAGTCTCAGCATGCGTACGCTCTTCAACTTTCCAACATGCTATTTCCTATGGCCCCTGAAGCGATCGATCAAGATGCTCCGGAGACGGAAAAGGTCTCTTCTACTCCAGCAAGTCCAAGTTTAAATGGACTTTCCTCTCCCAAGAGATCCAGCGTCCTGCTGTCCAAATCTCTCGTTCATTGAGATACGCTTCCGGACGAAGGAGAGGACGAGAACTCGTCTCAAATGTAAATACATCATTTCGTTTTCTCCAGCTTGCCATTTGGTCTCTTTAATCTTCCCTATTTACAGCTCAAAGCTCAATCATTTGTAATCTATTACCTCCTCTAATGATCATCTTGCAATTTCCCGTTCCCTTCTCATTTGATCAACTGTCGAACCCATGCAAAAAAGGAAACGAAATCCGAATGCACACGTTTCAAATAGGAGTCAAGAGACAAGGAAGCAGAAGCAAAAGAGAGTAAATAGTACGTAAGGTATGAGAATCTAGAATATGGTGGTACATTTGTTGGTGCTGCATGAGAACAATCTCCTCGCACATGAAACGGTGACGTAAAGTCCCTCCCCTCTCCCTCTAACAGATCGTGCACTTCTCATGATCGATCCCCAGTTCTTGCAGCTCCTCTTTCTTCCTCTCAGTCTCGTTCTCCTTGTCCTTCTCTTCGACCTCCTTGGGGAACCAGATTTCTAAGAAGTTACCCATAGCGTCGTCCAAGTTTTTCCCATCAGCACTTGCGACCGCGTCTTTGAATCTGCAAAGAGGACAATCTGATTTTCCTTTCTTTTGAAGTTTTACTAGGCATCTTATGCAGAAGAGATGAGAGCAATTTAATCGAATAGGTCTCCAAGCTACTCCTGTACAGATAGCACAAGAGTAATCGTCTAATGAAGGTAGGATTGGTAGAAGGGTTGTAGTCATTAAAGACAGGAGGATGTGAGGTAGAGATTCGGATAATAATCCTGTTGCTGAGCTTGGGAGTAACGAAGCTAAGGAAGGATGAGTTCCAGCTGATTTTGCGACTGCATTCCCAGGTTGTTGAACCAAAGATAAACCAACTTCACCCCCTGAAACGTCAACTTCAACCAAGCCAGATAGCCCGACTCCAGCAGCAGCGACTGCAGCTGCAGTTCTAGCTCGTTCTTGCTGAGCCATGAATTCTCTTAAATCGTTACTTGCAGTGAGGGCTGTTCTTTTGTCATGCTTCTTGAGAATCTTCCTTGCAGCTTCGACATTGACCTTTTGGAATTTCTTGACGTCTAACAGTGCCATGTTTAATCGGAGGAAGTTTTCCAAAGTAGTCAAAGAGTTGGTGTCCTTCATTGGAAGTTTCGATTTGGTCGATACAGTTGAGCTTGAAGGAATTGATTTCCTCAACTTTGAGAATCTACCTTTTGAAGTTGAGGTGGAAGCTTCTTGAACTTGAGTCGCCTTTCCGAGAGCTTCAGCCGTCCAACCTCTCTTGGCTAGCTCTTCCGCAAATCTCTTCAGTCTAACCTCACTCTCGTCGACACTGAGCTCTCCCCTGTCCTTTTCTCTTTCGCTTTCGAAAATTTGCATTTCCACCCATAGAGTGAAGATCTCTCTCCAGACGTAAAGGTCCGACTTGGTAGCGTAAGGACTTGAGACTTTGGCGACCGAGGCGCAGAGGCTGTTGGTATTGGCGATGAACTCTTCTCGTTGAGCCGACTGAAGAGCTGAAAGATTGGCCAGAGCATTCGTGAGGGTGTCGAGGAAAGCCGTGTCGGCGCTTAGAGGGATCACCACCTCACGCTTTCGAATCCTTGCTTGATGCCCGACGGACTCGGAAGTTGAATTTTCTGAAGTCGTCCGAGGCCGTTCTGAATCCTTCGAGGATACCTCAGGCTCCTCAGAATCGATGGCTGTAGTTGAAGTAGAAAGATCTTGCTCTTCCTTGGCTGGAGAGACCATTCCCAGATCTCTGAGTTCTCCGACTAGAGAAGCCACTTCCTCTTCTCCACTATGCTTCCTCCTTCCACCTTCCTTGATAGTGTCGCCAGCAGAGGATCTTGGACTATCTGGAACCTCGACGATGCTAGGTCCTTCATCTTCGTCATCTGTGCTCTCTTCCGAGTCAAGACGTTTTCTGAACTTGCGAGTGTCGAAGGGAGTCGGAGGAGCGTCTAAATCCTCGCCTGAACCTGCAGAGTCCTCGTCTTCGTTGTCTGAAGTCAAAGGAGACTCGATGAAGAGCCTGATCCTTGGAATCGGATGTTCAGGAGTACCTGCGAAGACGAACAAATCAAAGTTAGCAACTTTGTATAAATTCGCAAGACTCGAGACGTGACAACAACTCACCTCCAAGCTCATACTGAGCTCTAGCTCGACGTCCACCTTTCCCTTGGACCCATCCTCCTTTAGCAGTGGTAGTACTTCTTTGAACGTTGGAAGCGGCGACATTCTTTTCGAAGGACTTGAGTCCGTCTTCCCTCCTCCATTCATTGGCAGGACCATTCCTCTCCCTCCAAGCTAGTCCGCCCCAGTCGTGACGACCTGCACTCGGTTCACTGGATCTTGGAGAGTGTGTCTCAGGTGCCATACTAACTGGACCTCCTTCTTGCTCGCTTGCTCGACGTCTAATAGCAGCCAGATCCTTCCTTCCTAGACCTGTTTCGAAGCCTGACTCGCTTCCACGAGAGAGATCTGGATCACTGATCCTGTCCACCGAAGACTCTCGGCTGGAAGAAAGCGATTTGAAGTTAGGATCGGCAGCAGAGTCGCTGTCTCGGCGTCTAGAGAAAGGTTGTCTTCCTGCCACCAGCCTTTCATCCACTGAGCTATCTCTAGAAGAAGCGTTCCCAGCTCGACCTGATCTCTGGTTGTCCTCACTTTCCGAAGTGTTCTGCCCAGATCTGCCTCGACTCTTTCGCCTGTTGCCAGTAGCTGAATGATGAGGAGGTTCCGCTAGAGAAGAGACCCAGTCGGCGGCAGCAGAATGAGAAGAAGAACTTCCGGAGGACTTGATCTTGGGTTTCGGAGATGACGAATCGCCAGCTAAGCTTGAGCTTGCGGTGGAGATCGAAGTGATGGAGCTGGAACGTGGAACTTGAGGTTTGACATCTAGAAGTGGAAGAGGTGGGACAGAGGAGATGGAAGTCGAGTTGGATTGACTTAGGCCCTCTGCTGAATTGGCAGGATCCGATCCAGAAGAGGTTCTAGCAGAGGTAGTAGGAGAAGTAGTGTCTAGTGGATCTACTGCTTCACCTCCATCGAGCACTTCCATATCCATGGCAGCTTGAGGCAAAGTCATGGAGAGTAAAGAGGTGGAATTCCTTAGAATGTCTTCGCCACTCTTTCTTCTAGCCTCCATATCTTCCATTAAAGGACTCAATGGCAGCTTTGACTTTCCAGAGGAAGCACTGTTTGCTGGCATTGAAGATGCTTTCCTCTTTTGACCTTTTCCAACTTGCCCAGCCTTTCCTTTCCTTTTCCCTATTCCTGAGTGATAAGCGTCGTCGTCTGAAGTGTTGTTACTCGCCAGATCACCATGAGAAGACATTTCCGATTCATCTCCCTCGTGTCCATCTTGCTGTTGATCCTCTTGTAAAGCTTGAGTCTCCTCTGAAGGCGCAGCTCCTTCCATCAGTTCCCTCAAGACATCAGCTCCTAGTCCCAAGCTCTCTAACTCGGCCACGACTCCATTGATAAGTTTCTTGAGCTGTTTGTAAGATGAAGTTAAGGGGAGGATTGAAAGGATAGGAGATGGTGAGTTGAATTATAAAGGGTCTCGATTAGAACTTTCAGTGATTAGGAAATAGCAACAATGGAGAACTCACATGCTTGTACTCGATGGCTCCCTCTCTCCACTCCTTTGGGAAAGAGGGATTCGCAATCGTTTCCATGTAGGTCTTGCCAAACTTCATCTTCAGGGTAGATGGGTGGGATAGAGGACAGGAGTATGAGATGAGGACTTGGGGAGAAGAAAAAGACCTCGGATGTTTTCTGCCAACGTTTCTCGCGGGTACCTGGATTCGGCGGAGACTGGAATCGTATCTCGCTTTCCTGTACTTTGTAGACCTTTGGTGGAACTTGGAAGAGCGGGAGGTGGCTCAAAGTCTCAGTCGAGTGATTTTAGGGTTGGGAAAGGACAGGTTGGGGGATCGAGAAAGGAGAGAGCTTCTGATTAGCATCGTAGAGATTCCGAAGAATAGGATGCGACTTTCGGACTCACCTTTTGATGGAAGGAAGGGAGTGAGAAGTTCGTTTGAGACTCTCTTTTATATACCATCGAAGAAAAAAAGGCAGGAAGAAAAACAAGGGGAAGGAAAATAAGGTTCTTAATCACTTCTTACGCCACTAAGCTCACTGCGGCAGGAAGATCCTGCTCGATCTTTCCACTTTTCTCTCCTCAATTCCGAATTGAAAAGTGCATTCCTCTGGATTCAGGCTTCAGGGAACATACATTCAAAACGCAGTCTCGCAGTTGAATGTCGCAGGCAAGTGGGTAGGTCAAAGGATCCTTCCTCCTGTGAGTCGTCGACACGTTGTCACTCAGAATCTCGGGTGGGACGGGAACTTGAGGCTTCAAGGCTCTCTTTGAAGACTTGTACCTGAACCCATTGAGGGAACTTGTTTCCTGAGTTGTCCTTGGGAAGTACATAAAGGACTGTAGCGGAAGATACAATAGGTGCAACACCTGGCAGACCCCCCCCCTTCCTCCAGACTCCAGAATAGAAGGAATTCTCGGCGCTCTAGGGACTCTCTAGCCAATTGGAAGGAGTACTTATCTAGAAAGTCATTTGAACCTTTTGAGAGCGCGTTGAGAACAAAGCTTCAAGGCTTTCCGATTTGACAAGATACAGAAGCTCTTCAGCCTCTGGCGTTCGGCTTCCTCCCCTCTTCTTCCGAAATTGAACTTGTTCTGAGAGTCATGATGTCCAAGATGTTGTACCAGTGAGCTGAGAGGCAAATCTTTGGGTTCAGATTCTGGTAAGTCTGACCGGAAGAGGGAAAGTAAGGTCACACGAGTGTCTGAAGATTCGCCACACATTTGTCTTTCCTGAAACATAGCAACGTTCGTTGGGAGAGGCAATTTCTTCCAATTTGAATAAGTTGAGAATACATACATGAAGTTGATTGTGAGCGCAAAGCCCAGAAGAAGGCGAGGGAAGGTGACTTGATTTTTTTTCGAAAGAGCAAGGGGCAGTTGCACTTGGGGCTACGAAGTCTTCACTTCGACTTCTTAGCTTGATGTCCAGCAGCAGCCTTGACCGCCGGCAAAGAGAGTTGCCACCTGAGTTCCAACAAATCAGTGCACATGAGATGCAGGAAAGGTCGATGGACGGAAGTCAGTAAAAGGACAACACAAGGAAGACGGTACTTTCTACAGACTAACCAAGTCATGATAGTTAGGGCTCCAAGTACATGGACCAGAGCCCAAGCTCTTTCAGGATAAAGGCCTAAGGCCTCAAAGTGCTGACCAAAGGAATGGACGATAACGCGTGGTCCAGTGGATAAAACCCAAGCAAAACTTGAATGGTGAACCAAATGAAGAATTGCCATGGCCCTTTTACAAGGAAGTGCGTCTGATAGGGGAGCACATAGGAAGGTCACTAGACCAAGACCGAAGAGAAGAGAAGAAAGAAGCTTGACGAAGGGAAGAGAAGGAGAGATAAGGAGTTCAGCGCATAGTCAGTCTTGTTCGGAGCAGAAGTTGCTGAGAGAATCGAGTTATAGGATTCAATTTCAGCATATCAAAGTCTTACCTTGATTGCGACGAGGGTAGCATTTGTTAGGTTTGCGATAGGCAAGGATGCGGCGAAGAGGAAGCCATAAATTCCAAGAGGGAGATCGATAGCTGCGTTAAGGAACCAGAGCTTTGCTAAAGTCGACATGTTGAAGATGAAAGAATGAAAAGAAACTAGGGAATGAAATCAATCAGTGACTTGAGAATTGGATAGGATGCGATGGGACGGAAGGTAAAAGATTAGAATCTTCTCTTCCCACAACGACTCAACTCTATAAGCGATGCCTGAATCGACTTCTTCTTCCTCTTCTTCTGAATTCTCAATTCATTCGAGATACACGTCTCATTTACGATCTTCAATTGATACGCCAGCTCCCATCGCAGCCATTCTATCTCTATGCGATGTCATCACTTCCTCTTCTTCTTCTACAACCTCTGAACTCATCTCTCTAATCCGAACCGCTTCAAATGAACTCAAGAATTCTTTACCAAATCCAGTTCCTGCATCTGCTGGAATTGACCTTTTCACAAGATTCGTTCTAACAAAGAATTGGGACACAGGCATCGATTTCGATTTCAGAAATCAGAAGGAGATGGAAAGGAACTTTGAGATTGGGAAAAATCAGCTGGTGGAAACTGCTAGAGAGTACTGCAAATTCACTGTACCTAGCTGTAGAGAGAGAATCACTGGTTTGGCAGCTCCTTTCATCAAGGATGATGCTGTGAGTTTCTTTGTAGGAGAGAGGGAGAGGAAGTGAAGGAGTCATTAGCATGGGCTCACTTTGGAGAACTCCTTAAGATCTGGTTACCGCTTGAAGGAGGTCGTTTTAATCATAAGTACCCAAGAGTTTTGAACCAGCCGAAGCAAAGACATCAAAGCAGCTTCTCATTCTCACTCTCCTCCTTCTCCTTCTACTCTCTCTCTCTCCAGGTCATCCTAACTCACTCCTACTCTCGAGTAGTAATGCAGACGTTAACTTCCCTAGCTCAAACTAAGAGGATTTCTGTCTACGTGACGGAGTCTCGACCAGCCGGTTTAGGGTTAAAGACTCATTCTGAGCTCTTAGAAGCTGGGATCCCTTCAACTTTAGTCTTAGATTCAGCCGTAGCATATACTCTGCCAAGATGTGATATGGTTTTAGTAGGAGCTGAAGGAGTCGCAGAGTCAGGAGGTGTCATCAACGCAATCGGTACTTATCAGATAGCTTTGATAGCAAAGGCTTTGGGGAAACCATTCTATTGTGCCGCTGAGAGGTGAGTCTTTCCAGTTGCTTTGACTTTGAAAGGCATTCACTCTTGACGTCTTTCATTTTCCTTTCTCTTCAAACCAGCTTCAAATTCCTTCGAATCTTCCCTCTATCTCAAGACGATTTACCAGGCCCTTCAAATCGTTCCATTCTACCTTTCCCTTCGATAGGTATCGATGCTACAGGTTCTTCTTCAACTTCCAGCGCTCCAACTCCAACTCTTTCAACTCCTCCTGAAATAGAATCTAACAAGGTTGAAGAATTTGAAGAAAAAGATAGGGCAAAGTTGATCATGTCAAGGGAACTAGAAGTTCAAAATCCACTGATAGATTATACTCACCCTGAACTCATCACGTTCGTCTTCTCCGATGTTGGAGTTTTGGCTACTTCGGGAGTGGGAGATGCTCTGTTGAGCGTGTATTCGGATCAGTAAATGCTAGAAACTTAAATGAAACATTGCAAGAGAAATTGGGTGTTTAGTGTGACAGTTTTCTCTCCCGTCGCACTTCCAACAGTCTTGATCACCTAGACCCTAAATTTGAGAATGAGAAGCAGAGATGGCGGGAGGGCTTTTGAAGCAGCAGAACCCGAAACACAAGGGAGTGAGGGGGAGGAGAGAAAGTGAGGAAGGAGGCAACTCGCTGACTCCAACTTCCCAACTAGATGATTGAAGCGATCCCTTTTTATTCTGTCGTATATGGTTTCAAGTTAGGTAGAATAGCTACTACCGCAACGCCTCAGCATCATCCCTTCATCGAAGAAGTGAAAACGCCCTCCTCTACCCACTAGCGCGATTTTGACACTCAGAAGAGGCCAGTGAATGAGATCTTCATCTTGTCTCCCTTCTTACTAACCCATCCGATAATTCTCAAGAGAGAAAGAAAAGAAATTTGAAACCTTTGTATTTCTTGTTTCTAACTTTCTTTTACTACTTCTTCTTTCCTTCCTCTTTTAAAAACCTCGAATCTTTTCTATCTGTCCAACTTTTAACGCTTCAACGGTCAATCAAACCCAATCCTCCTCTGCAGTAAGGGAAACTCTTCAACTCTCAGCGTCTTTATTCTATCAATCTACAAAAGAAAGACCTAAAGAATGAATCGCGGTGCAAAAGGTGGCGGAGGTTTCGATTTCGGGTGAGTTCTTGGCTCAGGGAGGGCAGCGACTGTCAATGTGGTGGATGGAAGGAGAAGCAGATGGCATCATGATCACCGACAGAGTTGCATCCTCATGGCACAAAGAGGCTACTGGATTCTCTTACGGAGTATAGCACTAGAGCTGAGATGCTTTCACCAGTTCAGAGATGCCAACATAGAAGGGGCAACCGGGGCCAGGAAGGCTGTGTAGCAGATCCAGCTTAGGTCCTTCTACAAAGATGAACCTGGGTCGCTGGCTAGCATAGATGCTCCTGAGGATATTCCAAAACATACTCGAGAACGGTGATGTGTCGAGCGTGCTCGTCGTGGGAGCTGCTAGTGTCCTGCGTCCAGTCTTCTTCCTCCTCAGGATGGCAGAGCAAGTCTCTGAGGTGGCCGTCTCTCCTTATCGAATCGGGGCCTCGCAGTCCAGGCTGTGTTTTTGAAAGCAGTTCATCTGTTCTACACACGCCAGAGGGATTCAACTCTACTCCTTCCTTCAGCTGGAGTCATCGGGTTCAGGATAGGGGAAGGAGCAGTTCCCATTGACTCGAGGCATTTCGAGCTCAAAAGTCGTATTTCATATTTCACCTAGGACCCTTGTAGCAAAATAGATCTTTGTTCCGCCCCTCTCCGATCCAAGGTACGAAGGCAATTCTCGAAGAGCTAAATCCGTCTACTCCTTCTCTCTCCTCCAGGCTGCTTCTCTCAAACCTAGCTTTGGTGATCTCCTTAGCTCTCGCTGTCATCGGCTGGCTACTTGCCTTTATCGGAACAGCAGCCGCAGAAGCGGACAAGCTACAACATCAAGGAGTTCTCTGGTTTGGAGTCTTCCTCGAACTCTTCTTAATCCTAGGAGTGATTCTAACACTAGGGACAGATTCCATTGGAATGGCCAGACTTCAATTATCAGCATTCTTAGCAGTAGCTCTAGTCTTTTCAGTCTTTGGTATCAATGCAGGAATTTATGGAGGACCATCTTCTCAAAAAGCTTCTGCGGCCGGATTCTTCATTTTAACTATCGTCAATGTGATTTGGTTAGCATTCTTCACAAGTGAAGATGGATCTCCTTTTTTCAATTTCATTTCTAGTTTCGGAGGAGGTCAATTAAGTGGAGGTGGAAGGTTTGGTTCTAACAATAATGGTGGGATCTCAGCTGGTGGAATCGGTGCTCCAAGTGTGAGAAATGGAAACGCTTCAACAGGTTATGGAAATGGTGGAGCTTTTGGTGGAGGTTCGAATTCTGTTGGTGGATCTTATCAACCTGCTTATGGATCTAGTCCTTCGGCTGTTGACATTCATGCTCCAAGCAGTGGATCTGCTGTGGGGAAAACAACTGCTCCAAGTATGAGATCTAACACCATTGGAAATGGTAACACTGCTAGAAGTCAAACTGGTCATGGAAATGGGTCAGTTGTTGGGGCTGGAAGTGAAATCCATTCTCCAATTTCGAGACCTGGTGGAGCAACTTTAGATGGTCAGAGTACGAATGGGGATGCTATTCCGGACTACGGATACAGAGCTAGGGCTCTTTATGCTTGTGAGTGTCCATGACTTGAATGGCGAATCCGAACTTCGAGCAGAAAGATTAGCGTTCGACTTAATTTTTTTCCTCTCTCTTCCTCCCTTATCCAGACCAAGCCAACGCTGACGATCCAACAGAGATCTCTTTCTCCAAGGGAGAAGTTTTAGACATTGTCGACAATTCCGGAAAATGGTGGCAGGCGCGGAAAGCGGACGGAACTAGTGGAATCGTTCCTTCGAATTATTTGGCTTTACTCTAAACAGATGAATCTTCAAATAAAGAACCACGAACGCTTCTTCTCTTTAATTCAGCTTTCAGTCTATTACTTCAAGAAATCAGCCCGGGGCTCAACTTGGAATGCCTCTCAATATTTCTTTTGGTCAGGTGGAACCAACAACAGGTTTCTCTAATTCTCAACTCTCTCTATATCTTGAACTTTCGTCTTTCTTCTGCTGCCATCTGGATACTCCCTTCTCATTCCTTCTTTGACTCAATCCCCCTTTACCCTGATGTCTCTTTTATTTTAGTACTCCACTCTCTTTTTTTTGAATGCCCTTTTCTGTTTTCTCTTTCTTGTCTCGAATGTTCCTCTTCCTTTACTTGCTCTCCCCCCTCCTGCTATCTTCTCCTTTCCTTGTTCTCGTCTGCTTTCACCTTTGTTCAATTGTTTTAGTTTCCAGAAATCTAACTCAACAAGTGAATTGTCTTCTCGAGCTGTTTGACAGTCCAAACCCATTCATGTTTCAAAGTTACATGTTTCAAATTTCGGGTTGGTAAATATCGATGAAAGATTTCGAGAAGGAGTAGTTTTCCGAAAAACCAAGGATTGGTTTGGAGAAGAGAGAAAGGAAACATCGGGACAGAATGTGGGCATCAGGGAGAAAAGGAAGGTAGCAGTAGGTTGATCGTGAAAAGGAAAGGTGTATCTTGAAGAGAAAAGTTGGAAGAAGCATCTATTTGAAAAAAAGACCTTTAAATTTGGGTAAATCTGAAAGGCAAGATTCAGATTTACGATCCACCATTGACCTTGTCTCTGAGAGTTCCCAAGAACTGCATATACGAATTGCTCTGTTCGAACCTGTCCTCGATGAGCTGAGATAGAGCCCAGAGTCTGAGAGAAGGTTCACCATCTTCTTTGATGATGTATAAATGAGGACGGTAAGGTCCTCTACGCATCACACGGATCTCATCGACAAGAGTGTTGACTCTCTGGTTCATCGAGTTTTGCAGAACTGGGAGCGTGGTCTGAGGAGAGAGGGAAAGGTAAGAAGGTCGAGAAAAGGAGAAAAGAAACATCAGCATCGACTTTCACCAAAACAATGTTACTCGGTAATTCCAACTCACCTTTCCACCTTTCAAAGCAGCGTAGTTTGGAGCATCGAACACATCGACGCAGAGCTGAGGAACTGCTTCCCTTCCAACCCAGAGGAATATGTTTTGACCATCTTCGATAAGATAGAGACCGTGCCTCTCCAGCCTCTCCGAACTCAAGTTCAACTTCTGAGGGAAGATAACCTTACCGAACTTGGGTTTCGAAACGACTTCTCCATTCTCCTCGTTCTCGTCTTCCTCTTTGATAGTGTTGGATTCCGCTTCTGAAACAGCTTGACGAGTTCCGGCTTCTGGAGCCATGTTATGAAGACAGTAGAAGTTCGGATGAAGATACGGGATCAACAATTGAGTTGGTAGAGTAGTGAGGAGTGCTTGAGCGTAGGCTCTTAGATCTGAAGGGATTTGAGGAGAAGCTCTAATTCCGACATGCTTGAGGAGAGCTAAGGTTAAGATTGGAAGAAGGTTCATGTTGGAGGCTATTGAGAGTTGAGGGCTTGCTCCACTTCCAGCTGAAGTCATAGTAGCTTTGTAGGTTGAGAAGATGTCTACTAACTTGTTCATCAGAGCGTCTCTTGCGTCTTCCAATCTGTGATGAATCGATCTTTCGACCGCCTTGTTTGCTAGAAGAGTGATGATAGCGATTTGATCTGCCGAAGAGTAGAGTTCGGAAAGGCTCGAAGTGGTTGGTAGAGCCAAGTTGGTGACTCTCAATCTCCTTTCTCCGAATGAGGTCGAGTGCATGACTACTGATTGGAAGACTACAAAGGGCTGGTTGATGGTCTCCTCGATCTCACATTCGATAGCGTAGGATTGATCTAGTGGCACAGCTGGTAGAGCCAGAAGATCGGTAGACCTGACGAAGAAGTTCCCGTGGAAGCTGGTTGCACGAAGACCCTTTGTCATCCTCAACCTGAGGACGGCTTCGTAGCAGATCGGGGAAGCTAGGACATGAGCAAATTCGTGAGCGAACTTCTTGGAGTCCTCTTCTCTACCAGCATGGAATGCAGGGTAGAAGTAAGTCTGTCCACCAGTGTAACGTGGAAGACAAGAAAGGGTAGCGACGTCGTTGTAAGCTGCTCCGAAAAGCCACATGTCCACCGAGACTTGAGACCTTGAGCAATCGATTGGGAAGGTCTTGTAGAACGTCGAAGCTGCTTGAAGTAGCTGACTCTCCTTCGATGTTCCGAGTAGCTTTGGATCTTCTCGGTTCTTGAGAGCTCCAGGTCCAACTGAAGGAAGGGAGGCAGTGAGACACATGATCTTTCCTCCAGTTGGTGAGACCAACTTATAGGCCGCTTGAAGGGCTGCTCCTAGAGCTGACCCGACGACGTTGTTGTCTGCGAACATCTCGCCGAGGCGAGAGAGAAGGGATTCGATTCCGGCTCTGCCTTCAGTCAAGTTGACGAGGAGATCGTGAGGTTTGGGAAGAAAGACGTCGTCGAGGTCCGATACGACTAGCATCTCTGGTTCAGTGCTTCCGACCTGAGCAGACAGAGAAGGATGTTGAGTCAGGAATGGCCATCTTTCCCTTGTCCTGACATTCAGTCCTCGGCATCTCTTGACTCACAGGTAGACAGAAGAAATGCAAACTGGTATCGACTCCGATGATACAGACTCTAGTCCTGTCATCGGCGTTGGGAAGCTGGTCCAAAGTTTCCAAGATGGTCTTGGCAGCGACAGAGACCATACCACTCTGGATAGCTGTATGGGAGACATCTATGAGGAAGGTGTACACTGGAGGTTGAGGTGGACGGACCTGGAGGAGCAAAAGCGAGAAAGACGTCAGTTGAAAGGCTGATGGAGGGCATGCCTCTCACTTCAACGGTCGCTGAACAACGGTCACTGAAAAGTGTTTCTGTGATTTCTGTACTCACCATGTATTCTCTAGGAGCTACGAATTCAACTACCGAGTGGTTCAACTCGTGTCTCTTCCACCTATCAGCTGGCTGATTCTTCTCCTGATCCCAGTCAAAGAGCTGAGGCACTTCGTTACTAATATTGCACATACAACACTTCCATCTGTTTCCTCCCTCAATGAAAGTGACGTAAGGATTGATGTAAGTTCTACATCTTCTACACCTTGCAATCACTGTATCAGTAACTAGAGGGACCGGTTCGTCTCCATCTTCTTCCCGCACTGAGCGATAAGGTGATAAGATCACACCCAAAGGTAATTTGGACTTTTGAAGCAATGAGTGAGTAGTTGGAATGGCGTTCAAAGTTGAGCGATGATAAGAAGGATGAGCGTTGGCCTTTGGATTGGAAGAGATGCAGGCATTTGGAGGTAACTGAATTGCAGGTGGACCTTTCTCTAGATCGGCTATTTGAGGAAGAGCATTTGAGAGATTGACAGTGTAGAGTGGGTTCTGTTGGGAGGAGGAAGTCGTGAGGAGCGGAGGGTCAGAATCATCGAAAGCAGATAGACTTGGACTCGCGATGCACTCCTCGCGTGATAAAGGCCTGTTGGTTGGGCTTCCATAAGCTTGAACGAGTGAGCAAAGCCATCGCAGATCGATCTGATCCTTCTGAAGGGTGACTTTCACAGCTCCCTTCCTCATTCAGTCCAGCATCTCTCCTCCTGCCACATCGGTTCCCAGTTTCGCCCCTCAGACCTCAATTGAACCAAGCGAGCACTCACCTTCTGAGCACCCTGTTGAGCTCCCATTCCCATCCCAGCGAACTGATTCGTCAAACCTCCAACTCCAGCAGCTTGTTGACCTGGATAACCAGCATTAGGCTGCTGACCTTGACCATTCTGAGTTCCATAAGGAGAGTGAACAGCTCCAGTTTGAGGTTGTTGTTGCTGTCCATAAGCTCCACCAGCTTGATTTTGATTTTGGTCTGGCATTCCAGGAGTGAAGAAGCTACCAGCTCCACCAGCACCTTCGCTAATTGAAGGTTGAGAAGGTTGCATTCCGCCATAGCCCCCACCTGAAGAAGCTTGAGCACCTAGATCGAATCCACCAGAATAAGAAACTGAGTTGGCAGCTAGATGAGCAGTTGGATAAGCTCTCCTTCTTGAGTTACCTGGACCAATGCTGGCAGGAGGTGAACCTGGTCCAACTGGTGGAGTACCACTTGAAGCTGAAGGTGGTCCAACTGGGGCTCCTGGTCCTACTAATGGTGATGGAGAAGAACCTCCTCCTCGGAAAGAAGGTGGACTTGTCATTGGTGGTAAGGACATACGAGCTGCTCCAGTAGGATGAGTTGGTCTAGGCGAAGGACCAGTGGAGGCTGTGGGTGGAACATAAGAGGTACGACCAGTAGCGGTTTCTAATTATCAGAAGTGGGAGAGTAGATTAGAGAGATGGGAAGTTGATGTTCAGCTTGGTTGGAGAGTGAGAGAGTGACAGCAGGATGGGCAAGCTCTTGAGGCTGAGGAAGATCAAACCACAAGAGTAGCTGACAATGACTCACCTACGAAAACATTACGACCTGCAGTTGGATCCCTGAAGTAAGGTAGAAGGGAAGTAAGGTGGAAGGGAGAGAAGTCAGCAGAAGTTGCAGCAGCAGGAAGGTTCGCTGGAGGAGTAAAACATAGATAAGTGAGAGATTCATGACTAACCATTGAGAGATCCAGCCTGGAGGCAGAGGAGCTAGAGGTGCAGACATTGTCTTCTCCAGAAGTTTTCAATTCTAGTTGGATTGGAAGGAGTGACTTGAAGAGAGGTTGAACGTTTGATGATACGATCTTCTCGTGTGCAGAGAGATCGGATTGACACCGAGCTTGGAGGATTGGTTTCGCTTACGAGATTTGACTATTGAGTTTAGTTCGAGATAAGGAAGTTATCTGTTCGAATCTCGAGCTGTTTGAGCAATCCTTGAATTTGTTAGAAGCTGGATCTGGGGAATGAGTTTGCTGTGGTGGTGCTTGGTCGCCACGTTACGCAGGATATATTGCAGAGGATCTCGGAGGGAATCTTCTTCTTTCTTCTGCATCTCCCTCCTTAAAAAGTGAAACGCTACTGTAGGTTGGTGTAAGGCAGAAGATGAAGGATCAGAACCAGCTCAGGTTCCTCAAGGTGAGTAGAGCAGTAGATTTTTGAAGAGTGCTGCTCGATTCTTCCTCGTCTTCTATCTCTTACTCTCTTCCCTTCCTCTCCCCTTGTCTCTCTATCTTATCCCTCTATTCATAACTTCTATCTTCGTAGCTGAAGCCAGTCTGCGTTGCACTTCTAGGTCTCACTTCAAAGCCGACTTCACCTCTTCTTGCTACTTCCCTCGAAAAGCTTCTATCAGTCTTACGATCGCTTCATACCGAATCGATCCCATCTTCAACTTCAGTAAAAGGAAAAGAAAGACAGAAATCAGAAGAAGAAATTGGATTATCACCCTCCTTAATTCACTACGTCTTCTTTCCTTTATCTCAACTTTTAAGATCTTCTCCCTCAACCCAACCTTACTCAAACGGAATCGGTTTACCAGATAGAGTCCTCGAGCTCATCTTCGAATGTCTAAGTCATTTAGCCAAAGACTGGTGGAGAGTATGGATAGAAGAAGAGGATCAGATATCTCATTCAAATCCTTCCACAAATTCCAATGGACCTCCTGCCTCATCTTCGTCTTCAAGTCGGAATGGTCCCTTCAATAAGAATTCTATACAATCTGAGTCTGAGTCTACTCCCTTCTCAACCAGATACATTCCTTCGAAACCTCTTCCAGATCCGAACCTTCAAGGAGCAAAACGACCTGAACTAGTAGATTTGAAGAAAAGATATCAAGTTTGGGAACAGTTGTTGATCTTAGGAAGTATTAGTCTAGGTGGAAGTCCAAACAATCCAAATCCAGATACTAAAGAAAATAAACAGAAGAAGGCAAAGGAGAAGAGCGACGAAACGAGACTTTCGATCTTGAAGTTTCTGAATGAACTACTGAGACCTCGATTTCAGGAAGCTAGTCTGAAGTTTGCTGATCTAGAGGGATCAACTTCTCGAGGAGTAACGACGGAGAAGAAACAGGAAGAACTAAGTAAGGATTGGGAGTGGGATGGGGTTTCTGAATTGCCTTCTCTGGATGAATTCGATTCTCAGCAAGAAGTCAAGCCTTCTCTCTCGGACAAAAACGATGAGAAACTCAAATCTCAACCAAACAGCAACGCACCAGAACCAACACGACAACTTCAACTCTACCCTTCTTCAAACCACCTTCTATTCTCTAGATCTCCGACTCCAAGAGGTGCATTATCGCATCTCCTCACTACGTGCCTCAATCTATCCTGTGGAATCTCGAAATCTCAACTCAAAGCTGGAGTAATTTTTCAGTCTCAAGTCGATGGAGAAGGAATGCAGGAACTGAGAGAACTAGCATTGGTTCTTTCAGGTAGGGTTCTAAGAACGTGGATCGGGGGTGTCAGAGAAGTCGAGGTCGATGCTAGTTGGGATTGGAGCTTGGATTTCAAATTAAACGAGAACCAATCCATTCAAGAATCATCTCTTCATGCCCTTGTGACATCGAATAACCTGGGAGCTTCTCATCTCTCCACTTCAACAACAACGGAAGCCTCAAGTTTGAGAGTTTTCTTTCCAGGTTTCATCTCTTCTATGACTCGATTGCTTTCAACTCTGCCTTCAGGATCTGGAGCTGGAGTTGGTCATGAATCAAACTTTTCAAATCCTCAAAACTCAAAGAACTTCAAACCTGCTACAGCAAAAATGTGCTCAATCGCTTTAGACCAAATGAGAGAACTGATTCATAGATGTCTGGGAGATGAGCTTACTAAGGAAGAGAGGGTCAAGATCCAAAATGAGTTGCATTTGGGGATTCAGATTAATTCAGTTCAAAGCAAGATTTCTTCTCTGGAAGATTTCGCTGGAATTAAGCTTTCAGATGAAGAGGGCGACGAGGCTTCAACTTCCAATCCAGCTCAGTCAACGCCAACTTCGGATTCATCTTCACAGATGCATAAAAAGGAGAAAGGCGTTCCAGTCGTCAACTCATTCCTGCAGTCTTCTTTCCCTCCTCTACATTCCTCTTTGGTTTCTCTATCTCCTCTGATCAGCCACTCTTCTCCTCGAGTTCAATCAGCAATGCTTCTTTTAGCTTTTGAACTTCTATCGAAATGTGAAGATACTCTGCGGATAGGGGATGTAGTCAGAAGTCGAAGTAGAGCGTCAAACAGAGGTCCCGGAGCTTCTCGAAACGAAGGAGAAGGAGAAGAAGTGGCTGAACAGCACTTCTCAGTAGAAGCGGAGGTTGAGGAATTGGGAAGGGAGAAGAGCAGTATCAACTTGCTTTTGGGATGGATGTTGGATTTAAGTTCTAGTTCCAACAGCTTTTCAGACAATCTTTCAGAACTCGGCAAGTTTTGCTCGAGGCATCTATTGGTCTCCTCTCCGAACTACAAATCCAAGCAGAGTCTACTTCTTCAAGTTTTAGGCTTAGCCCAATCGTCGCTCACAAGGCTTCCAAAAGCTATCAAGAGTAGAAAAGGAGATGCGGTTATCAGAGAAGCCGGACGAATTAAAGCGATGTTATATCTCATTGGTGGAGATTCAGATCCAAGGCACTCTGTTTCTGCTGAATTAGAGGAAGCGAGAGAGCAGTTGGCAGCTTTGCTAGGTCCTAAAGGAACAGTTCAAGACTGGGATTCTTCTCTATTGGATTGTCTATCCCTTTCTCTTAGTCCGATGGCTCGGTCTAACACTACCACTGGGGACACAGAAGAAAGCAAAGATCAGACTGGAGATGGCTGGTCACGGTCTTTCGAGAATCTAGAAGAAGATCCGAAGAGTGGCAGAGAGGTGAGAGGAATGTTTCAAGAGATTGGAAAGGCGATTGGGAATCTACTCCTCCAGAAGGTTAAGAAATCTGAGTCGCAGAAAGAAGAAAAGAATACGAAAAAGAAAGCTAAAAAGGAAGAGGAGGAGGATTTAGAGAAACTTCTGCATTCGGTTTATCATTTCTTGGCCATCTCTTCTTCGTATCGTAGCGTTCGACTCAAGAACGACGCCTCCAATTCCAAGCTGTCACTGACGGCAGCTTTATTCGCTGATGAGATTATCAAAGGAATTGCTTTTATTCTTGCAGATGAGAGACTCAATCTTATGCCTGGTAGAGAGGGCAAAAGACTCAGGAAGATTTCTCAGAAGCTTGGGAAGGAAATTCAAGATTGGGTCTCAAGGATTTGGGAAGAAGATGGTGCCGAAGGAGTCGAGAACGATGACCGAAGGGAGGGCAACAATTCTGCTTCTGGGGCAGGAGATCAATTGACGAAGAGGGTCCAAGATCAAGTGGCCAACGACACTCAGATCCAACATCTCAGGGGAATGGATGCTTTCCCGAACCAAGGCAGCAATCAAACCAACGTGGAAGAAAGTTCTTTGAGACTAGGTGGAGCTATAGATCTGTCTTTCGTCAAACATGCCAAGATGTCTTCAAGCTTTGAAACTAAACCCCTAAGCATCACTCCGATTCGTACCCATCTTTCATCTCTCAATCTTTCTACTTTACTTCAACTATCGATTTTGGCCTCTTCCTCCAAATTACTGGGCCTCAAGTTCCGACCTTTTCTTCAAAGCCTTCTGTATCCTCTAGTAGCTTCTCTAGCAGCAAACTCATCCAACTCTCTAATTCCAGATGCTACTTTCAGAATCCTTAGCACGATTGCAAATGAGAGTGGATACGGAGACTTAAGGAATATGATCATGTCAAATAGTGATTGGATCCTAGGAGAAAGTAGTTGGAGACTTGTCAACGGATTGGGTCAGGCTCTCGAAAGCAGTCTACGGATCGCTGCCTACTCTTCTGGTTCGAACATCTCTAACGACATTCAGCCCAGAGTCTCTCAAGTTTCAGTCACATCTCTTCGAAGTAGCAAGCAACAGCAAGATTTCCTTCCTCTGGTTTCAGCTTTGACAGCTCCTCTAGTCTTGGTCCAGACACTAAGACTCCTTGGGTCAGAAGCTTTGCCTCTTGTCGAAGATGCTGTCGACGAAGTTCTAGATGCTTTGGACCGTTTTCATGGAGAGGAAGCTATCTGTGCAGGTCTGTGGAACGTTCTCGATGGTATGGTGGATTGCATGTTAGAAGACAAGCAAAAGGAAGGACTAATCGACCAAGGCGGCAATGAGAATCCTTCTGAAGCAAATCCAACGAAGGCAAAGTTGAAAACCAAAACTCCTCTAGAGCATCTGGAAAGATGGTTCAAATCAAGATCAGGAGTTCAGAAAGGACAAGGAAAAGGAAAGGCTGTCGACGGAGCCGACAGTGAGCTACCTCCAGCCTTCGATCTTCCTCCTAATTCAGATGAAGATGACGATGGGAACAGAGGAGACACTCCAGCCCCTCCTGCAACCAGGTCTCAAGAAGTCTTGATCTCGATCATCTCCAAATCAATTCCGTTCCTTTCGCATGCTTCTCCCTTCATGCGAACCAAAGTTTTACGGCTGATCTCAAATGGGGTTGAAATCTTCTCCACCTATCCCAACTTCAACTCCAACACTACACTCAGTCCGAGTGTTCAGAGATCAGAGGATCTCTTGCCAATCTTGAATCGTGCGTGGCCTCTGATTCTCAGTAGGTTGGGTATCAACTCTTCGATTCAATTCTCGGATCTCAAACCTGCTTTAAGCGAAAGGGAAAGACAGAAGGAGAAACGCAAGCTGCAATCTCAAAGCTCTGAGATGGAGCCAGTAGTCTGGCTGGAGTCAATCAAGCTTCTCAACACGATTTCAAAGTACGTCAACGAGTTCTTGGGGAAGAAAATAGCCCAAGAGGCTCTGCCTCGAATGACTCTCATCTTGGACAGAATCGGGGAAAATCTTCTACTTCAAAGGAAAGCAAGTCTCAATTCAAAGCTCATCAATCAAACAAGTCCAACATTTTCAACTTCAACTGCTTCTCCTTCTTCCTTAAACTTCTACCGGATTCCGTCTAATTCGCTTCAATCTGAGATCTTCATCTCCATCTTCAAATGCATTTCTTCAAATTTAACCTCTCAAGGTCCTTTGTTCTCAGAAGAAACTGCTTTTCAAATCTTGACCAATCCTTCGTTTTTGGTGGCTTTGGACGTTAGGCAAGATCCAAAGGTCAGAGCTGAGGCTTTGGAATTATTCAGGAATTTAGGGAAATTGAATCCTGATGCTGTTTGGTTGGCTCTTCATTGCATTGGGAGTAAGGAAAGGGGACAGGTTGGGATAGCCGCAAGTGGGTGGTCGAAAATCAGCTGGTTGAAAGGTAGAATGGGAGGGGATGGGTTGGTCCTGGAGAAGAGCGAAGGTGGGGAGAGAAATGAGATCAGGGGTATTTTGAATGGATTGTACTCTGGGTGAAAGTTACATTATCTTGTCAAATTACTGTCTGGTCAGTGTTGTTTCTTTCGGATATGCCATACTGCTGGTGGTTTAGCTCCTGAGAACGTAGGAGAAGCTATCAAAGCTTTGGCTCCTCCTTCAAGTTTAATTGGATCGCTCCGGCTCTATTGGCTGTGGATACTTCTTCGGGCGTGGAAAATGAGAAGGCGGATAAGGATGACGAGAATATCAGAGAGTTTTTGAGAAGCGGCAAGACCACTTTCGATTGAATGAACCTTTTAGATCTTCTTGTAAAATGATTTCAGTCGACACCTCCAAACCTTTACTTGAAACAGTACCAGTCTCCTGCTTTACCTTCTTCGCTTACTTCCATTCCTTTTTTTTATTCCGCTATTTTCGATCTCGTCAACCCATTTATTCACTACGAGCAAAACCGTAATCGAAAGCTCCTTTCATACCGAGACGAAGCAGGCGTGGAAAGTTTGTAGAAGCGACAGCGTCAGCGTAGACCGTTTCAGTGAGAGAGCGGGAGAGAACTACCGAATAAGTGTTTTATTCTTGAAAGGGATAGAAGTAGGATGCAAAAAGAGGGTGGGAGTACATTCAACAGAGAGCTGGATCTTTCCGTGGGACATCGATTTCACTTTTTCTGCTGCAGAACTTCAAAACCTAGTTGTGGGAAGTGGGTTTGGCTTGGAATTATTGATAGCCTTGCCAGAGAAACTGAAGATTAACGTAGCTGTGGGATAACGGGGACTTGGTGTCGTCTTACGAGTCGTAGCTGGAAGTGCAGCCCGAGCAGATGAGATGGAGGAATGAAGAGCCATCACTTGAGTGGTCGGATGAGTTTGAGTAGTTCGAGCTAAATAGAAGTAGGTAGATTGGATAGTGGATTTGAATGCTGGATACCGGCTGTAGGAATCGAGCGAAGGGAGGTCGATGCTTGAGGGGGAAAACCAGTCTGGATGGCTAGAGGAGGTGCATTTGGAGTTGAAAACGGCTGAGTGAGGATCTTTGAGCTCTCGGAAGCTGGGCTTGGAGACAGAAAAGGGTTGATTCCGTTTGCGATCCCATTGGCGTTCAAGCTGTCGACTGATGATTTGGGAGTTGGGTTGTACTCGCAAGCCTCGACTTCGTTTCCGTGGGTAACCATTCCTTCTGTTCCATTTGAGATTTGGCGTTTGCATCCTTTGACGTTTGAGGCTCCTGTTTGTTGTTGTTGTTGTTGTTGTTGTATTCCTGAGGAAAAGCCGTTGGTCTTTTACCGTCCAGACAGTCCCAAGCGCTGGCTCTCGAGCTGCCTCCGCATTCATCTCTGCCAACTCCTCAGCGCTAGCACCTTCGCGCTAAATCGCAAGCGCCTCGTTTTCTATGGCTCGGACAGGTAACCTACGTCTGCTGCGAGATGCTTCGTGATTCTTAGAGAATTCGATATCCTGCTTTCGCGTCGTTTTGGTCGTCCTGACGAAGGGGCCCACCGAGGGAGTCCTTGGGGCTGCGGGTTACGTTCTTCAGCTCGGCTTTGCATTTCCCAGTATTCCAAAAATTCCAGTAGCTGCTCGGGACGTGTCTGAAAATTTCCCAAGGACTCCTCTGGAGAACCATATTCCATGGGCACAACTGAGTCGAGGAGTGCAAACAACCTCCCGATTGCATGCCGCTCGAAAGAGAGGATCATCTTAAAGGAGGTGATCATGCCCGTTGACAGCTCTCTCGGGGGAAAGGCTAAGACTATTTCTGAAGTCTTTGCGTTCTTTGGGGGAAAAAAGCAAGCGTCTTGTCAGACCCAAACCTCTCACTTTACGACGTTGTTGAGGACAGAGATTTCTCACCTTTTCTCAGGCAATGATTCTCGAGAAATATCGTCCTTTGAGGAGGTTCAGTCTCCCGTTCAACAGACGTAGATTGTCTGGTCCGTTGATGATGTCCCTGAGCTTCTGAACATTTCCACTCTTGCGCAATCGGTCACAGAAAATTGGCCTTTGGATTGGATGCTGTACTTGAATAACGTGTCGAATGTATTGAGCCTCTAGCACACTGGAGAGATGGAAGACATATAGAGCTTCAGAATGTGCTGTGCAGGGTAGTTTGTGTGGTGGATCTGAAAGATCCATCGAGTGTGCAATGCACAGAACTGGAACTGATGTACAATCATGACTCACTACTCACTGATCACAGTGAATCTGAGAAGCCGGGCCTAGTTTGAGGGCTGTTCCCATCGATCCCGAGTCTATCGCCACCAAATTCCCACCTGGAAAAGAAGCCACACCTGGTAGTGCAGGACCGTTGGGTTTTGCGAGACAAGTATCTCGATAATTGACGACTTGATGGAGATATCATAGATTGCCGGTGTTCTGTAGGTTTCTCTCTTCTGCAGGGGAGCCGCGGAGCTTGAGGATAGAAGGCAGAATAGAAGAATGAAGGGAAGTAGAAAGCTGATAGATCGACCTGCAATCATTTCGAGCGGAGATATGATGAAACGAGAAGTGGAAAATTGAGCTCAAAAGTAGAAAAAGCGTAGAAAGTGTGTCCTTGACCAGCAAGAGCGAAAGAAGAAGAAGGAAGGGGTGGGGTGGGGGGGGGGGATGAGATCACAGCGCCGAGTCCCTCTTATAGTTTTCAAGTCGAGAGACTCAAAAAAGATTGTTGCCCCCAAATCTGACTTGAAACGAGGTCCACCTTGCGTCCTGCTCGAAATGGCGTAAAGGAAAAAGGGATGAGATACTCACTGATGGACGCCCCGATGGGATGGGCGTCAATCCACTTTCTGGAGGTTCAATTCTATGTTTTCGTACCTCTTATAAAGCTTTGATATTGGGAGATTTGTATAAGTCGCCATCGTTCAGAGAAGAAGACCAATCTGGACCGCGTGGCCGGCTTTGGCGTTAGATTTCTACTGAGTCTCGAACTTTGATCATTTCTCTTCCTTCCTCTCCTCATCCCATCAAGATGCCTTTGTCAATCCTCTCAGGAAAGTTACTTCCGGGCGACCTATCAAGGTGAGTAGAAGAGAGACATGCTGGTTTGATGGGTTATTGTTCTTATTCGCCCCCATTTTGTCCAATTGCAGTGAGATCATGAATTACATCTGGACAGGAAACGAGGGACGTCTAGCCTACAAGCAGGTCTTCTGTCTTAGCGGCTCCAAACTCTGCACTGAAGAAACATATCGAAAAAGAAAAGACGTGATAGTGTGGGACTGCCTCCTCTCTCTTTCTCGGACCTGTTCGACTCTTCGCAAGCTCTGCCTACCTCGAATGTACGGAACGCTCACGCTAGGAAACTGCAATATGATAGGTCAGATCTGGAAGTCTCTACAAGCAAATTCTTCTCTCGGAGCCTATACTCACACCTGCTAAGTGGAATATCGTCCGTTTCTCTGGCCAAACCCTATCATCCCATCAGAGGCAATTGGCAGGCTGTTCATCGCCCGTGATATGGCTGCCACGATCGAGGAGCTGAATGTTTTGAAACCAGGAAGGATCCAGTTTGATGAGTAATGTCATCTCAGAAGCTATTCGTCAACTGGTCCGGACGGAAAAGGGTTCGATGCCAACATCACATCTCCCCAACAGTTCAAGCTAGCCCTCGAAGAGATCTTCGGCTCCTTGACGAAGCTCGGGGAACTTCAATGGCATAGCGATCTCGTTGCTTTCTACTCCTCAATGATTCATCGGCTGGAAGCCTTGACTACGCTGGATACTCTTTACGTCGCATTCTCTGCCTGCGAAGAGGATTATTTGATCCCACCAGAGTCTCTCCCTTCCGAAGGACAACCACCACCAAGTGAGTTTCACAAGCACGTCAAATTAATCCTGTTTCGCTGACGTGCTCACTGCCTTTCTTCAGCGCCCGTTTGGAAGCTCTCCAAAAACCTCTCGTGTCTAGGAGTCGCCAATTTAGGAGAGGGTCTCCGAGATGTCATCGGTCTCGACAGGGAGCCAGGTACTGGGCTGACGGGCGAGAGAGGTCCACTTTTTGATCATCAATGTAGTGCGTTCACCAGGTTCGTCAATTCTGCGGAGAAGATCACCTCAATCGATCTCGGCGGAATGGGATGGGTGGGAGAAGAATGGGAGCGACCGGACGTTCTCGCCTTGATTCTTCCTACTCTCGCTTGCATTCCAGTGAAAGTGAGAGAATTCGGTCTACCAGGTTGGAGAGAATGCACTATGGCCCTTCATTCAGCCATCAAGGAGCTGGCGGAACGTCATCACGTTCTGAGTGGAGAGGTCATCCTAGCCTTTGGAAAAGAATGCACAGAGACGCAAGATCATCCTCTAGCTCAAATGGCAGGTCTACTTCAAGGTGGAATAGGAGGTTTGTCAGCAAGGCGAGATAAAACGCTGGTGGCAAGCTTGAGGGTGAGTGGATCTCTCGTCGGTGAGTTTCCTATACAACTTCTCTCAGGCTCTGCTTAATCCAAGTTTTTTCATTTTTTTTCCTATAGGTCTGTCTCTCTGATGGTTGGAAAAAGTCTGATGAGGCTCGGGAGCAACGGGATTCTGTTGAAGGATTCAGATTCCACTTCTCTCGAAAAATTCCTGGCTGAATTGTCAAACTGAGCTTTCTTCCCCTTTCCTACCTCCGATCACTTGAGAGAAGATTCCACGTTGTTCCAGTCAGATTTGAGCCTCCTTTCTTGAAATGAATACTTTCGATCCCGTTCGACGTCACGCCTTGATAGGAAAGATAGCCAGCGAAAGCATCAACTTGTTTCTGGTCACCTTCATTCCGCTTCTTACTTTGGTTGCCAAACCGAATTCCTTTAGTTCTTATCAATCCTTCTTTTTAAGAGGTCTCCAAAAGTCCATTTCAGTAACCCAAGGTTCATTTCCAAGAGCATTGCACATGAAATCAGCTTCTCCAGCGTGAAACAGAAATCTCAACACATCTTCGATGAGATCTGGAAGTAACAGAGAAGTACCATGCATGGATTTTCTCTCCATTAGGAAGGCCTGATTTCTCAGTGTGATGGGAAGGAGGGGAGGAGAGACGCTTTTTAGGTCAGGACTGCCTTCTTGTCGATATCATAAATTCCAGTCGAGAGAACTTTCATATATTAAGAAGATGACAGAAGATCAAAAAGTGAGAAACAGAAACGAGAAAGAGAAGAAAAAGGAAAGAAAGGTAAAGAAAACCATGTTGGTCGAAGAAGAGGGAGAAGGGGGGGGGGTTCCTTTTTTCGTGGTCGTGACGTGATAGAGAAAAGATGGTCGTAGACAAACCGAAGAAGAGTTCTGGAAAAGGGCAACTGAATGAAGAAAAGAGTAAAAGTGAAGGTTTGAGAAGAGTGAAGGGAAGAAAACCGGATTGTTAAATAGAAAGTTGAAAAGTGAACCCTAAGGTGTGAAAAAGAGAAAAAGAGAAGATTTCCTTTTTTTTTTCTCAAGATCCAAAAATGTGATAATCTTTTCAAGCTCCGTTGACCCCACTAGAAGCCTGTTGTTGACCTTTATTACTACTTTCCTTCAAAGCCAAAAGTTGTTTAGATCTAAAAGCTTCATAATGAATCTGAGCCGTGGTTTCAATTAAATCTTGTAAATGAGTTCTGGTTAAGAAATTTCTCAAATAAATGAATTCGCAATGGTTTTCATTTTCAACGTTGATAATTCCATAACGATTCTTTCTACCTCTAACTTCTTTTCCATCTATGAGAACGTTTTTCTCTGATCCTACCACTGCGAATGGGATTAATGACCTGATACGTTCATTCAATTCACGTTCTTCTGATTCATATTCATCTGAGTCGAAGGGGTAGGCACGGATGTTGTTGTATTGCATTTCGGCACGGATCTGGAGAGGGAAGAGGGAGGTTAGAAGAAAGGGTTGGAAGGGAAACCTTGGAGCCTCCTTCATTTTGCGAGTTCATTGAAATGGGACTTCAGCTACTCACTCTCTCCTTGAAAAGATCCCTCTCGTCAAGAGTCAAGGAATCAGATTTGGCAATGACTGGAACTACATTGACGACATCAGCCAACTTCTTCATGACAGTGACATCGATTGGACGAAGTCCATGTCCAGTTCTAAAGGTCAGCGAAGAGCAGAGAGAAAAGAGTTAGCGATGGGGAACATTGGAGAAGAAGATGAACGTTTGACTTGCAACTCACGGGTTGATGAAGAACAAACAACAATGAATTCTAGTATCAGTGATGTAGCGGTCACGCATGGCCGTCAATTCCTTACGTAGGTAAGCTGAATGTTGATCTTTGATGTACTTGATGATTGGGTCCCAACTGTGCGTTGAGGGAGAGTAAACGAAGGAAGAGAAAGATCGAAAGGCAATTTGGACAGAGCGATTACGGAGTTAGCCTTGGAACCCGGAGAATGAAAGAGAGAACTTCAAAATTTCCTTGAAAAATTGTAGGTGGGGGAGTAGATGGCAGTCGAAGAGAGCCAACTGGAGTAGGAGCAAAGTAATGCAAATCTGCAACTTCAAATCGCATCTACTGCCCTCTCGGCTTCTTTCATCTCAAGATCCAAAGAGGGGAATTCTCTTCTTCTAAGCTTCCATCTCTTCCTTTCAAAAGAACGCTTTCAATGGACTCCCCACAGTCCAACCTCCCAATCTACCTCGCGACTCCCAGAACCAGACTACCACATTCTTTCCCCATCTTTATTGGAGATACGCACCATCCTTCATTGTTAACTTGATCGCCGAAACCAGGTGTATCGACGATGTTCAAACGTAACTTGACTCCGTTCTCAACAACCACTGTGAGGAGTAGGGAGAAAGGAAGGTTCAAGAGGTTTGGGAGAGGTCAGAATCGGTCCTTTCCAAAGGTATTTCTCACATCTCGATAAGATTGTAAATGTCCAGTTGGTCCGATAGTTCAGAATTAAGCGTCTTGAAATTGGCGAGAAGGCACTCCTTGCTTGCTTAGCATGCATTTGAATGGCTTTGAGGTAGGACGAGCGAAGGGTTGAATAGGATAGAACTTCTGTCTTGATGGGAGCTTTCCTAGGCTCCATCTTTGTTGGCCTTGTTAACTTGATCTATTCATCTAGAATTGAGATCTTTGCTTCCAGAAAGCGATTTGCCCTGTCTCGTTGAATTCGTCCTCGAGACTTGTTCTTGATTGAATCCAACTTAGGTCTTCCTTTCTCCAATCCCTCTACTTCGGTGCCTATCGTTCCGACTCTCAGCACCTCTTGAAGTAACATCCCATCAAACCTCATCTGAACCCATGCATTCGAAAGACAGACTCACGATGAGAAGCAGCCTGAATCTCTACAGTAGATCTTGGAGTCTCATAAGCTTCCAATCTTCCCTTTGAATCGATCAAGTGAGAAGAGAAGAGAGTGTTGACCATGGTTGACTTTCCCAAACCCGTCTTGAGAGTTCACATGATTAAGAGTTGAGGTGTTGAAGGTGGTAAAAGAGATAGAAGAGTCAGTCTAGGAATGGGGAGGAAGGAAGGGTTAAACGTTATGGACTAACCTGACCGACAACCATCACATTGAATTGGAAACCTCTTTTGAGTAATTTACTCTCAATCTGTTTGGTGATACTGTCAAACCCGACTGGAGAGAGAGACAGGGGAGAGGAGAGGGAGAAGAGAGGAGGCCAAGATAGTAGAGTAGATGGAGATGAGAGAAGGTTCAGCTTGCTGGCTTGTGCTCATCTCTCGGAGTGACAAGTTGGTTGATGTTGAGGTTGAAGACTTACCATAAGACTGAAGCGGAGTTTGTTCAATGTTAGCCATCTTTAAGGAGGAAGAAAGAGGAACAAGAGATAGGATGTTTGGGATGGGAGCTTCGCTTCGTCCTATGCTTATAGTGGATATCAAGTTGTCTCCTCCAGACTTGCCTCTATCTTCTCTATCTTCTATTCGAACAAAGCCATGATGGAACCAACTACAGCACCAACTCAGTCAGTTCTTTAGATTCAATTTCGTTCAACTAGGAAGGGCACCCTTCAAGCTTTGAGATTCGGAGTGGAGTGCAGCGAGCTATCTAATCTCTCCCTCTTCTCTCCTCTCCTTCTCTCTACCTTGTATCTCTATCCTCTTTCAGTCCACCCAAAGATGACCCAATCACTCAAGAAGAATTAGCAAAACACGATGGTTCAGATGAATCACTTGCAGTTTGGGTTGCAATCAAAGGTGCGTCAGCCTCAATTACTCTCTGTTCCAACTTCTTAGCCTTTTCCTCAAGACTGACTTTGATTCTCTACTTCTTCGATCTTTTTCTCCTCACTCTGAAACTGATTTATGGAAAAAGGTTTGGTCTTCGATGTCACACCAAAGAAGGAAATGTACGGTCCTGGAAAAGGTTACAATGTCTTTGCCGGAAAGGTTAGTAATCTAGCTCTACGAAGAGGTGGTACCCTTAGAGGATGACTTAGTGGAAGAAATGTTTCTGGTAGAATGATCACAGCTACATAAAAGCTGTCTATGACTGCAAGGAAGGGAAGGGAAGGAGAGGCTAGCCTTCTTGTACTCAACTCTTCCATCTCTTCCGGCTCTCAATCATCTGCTCTCTGAAGCTCCTTCTGGAAGGGTTCCTTTTCCCTCGAATGAGTCTCCTACTTCTCTTCATCTGACGATTTCTATCTCCCAATGCTTTCCTACATCACAGGACGGTTCTCGCGGCTTAGGAATGTCTTCTCTAAAACCAGAAGATGCAGTTTCAGATTATTCCACTTTAGATGAAGCTCAGATGAAGACTTTGAATGACTGGGTTAGTTCTTTCATATCCTTCTTCTTTTTTCTGAAACTTGTGAACTTTGGAGTTTCGGATCTGGGAAGTCAGAGAGCAAAACCAAAACCATCGTGAGACTTCGAGAGTCTCGAGTTGACTGTCCCTCATCGCTGACCTCTCCTCTCTCTTATCTTTCCTACAAATCTGTGGGTCACTTGATTTTGTCGATCAGGTTGCTTTCTTCACCAAAGTGAGTAAAGGCTATTGAATCAAGAGGGCTTGAGTCGGAAGTTGCTTGAACACTGTGTGAAAGCTGACTTTCGACTTCTTACTTCTCTCCACCCTTCTCTCACTCAAATCAACTTACAGCGATACAACATCATTGGCAAACTAGTTCAATGATTCCTTCGGCAATTTCTCTCCTTCCTTTCTCTCTCTCTCTCTGTGCTTGTATTTTTTGCATTCTTCAATGGGGAAATTCTATTTCGATCTATGATGAAACTTGACTACAAAAGACAGCGAATTTTTTGTTTTGTTTTTAAAACAAGATCCCAGACTAATGTTCAATAAAGGAAGGATAAATTAAAAGGTATACTAATCTCAAGAGGACCTCAAATCCTCCTCATCATCACTTTTCCTGGTCTTCTTTGATTTCCTGCACTTCTTTCTCTTCCTTCACTTCTTTCTCTTCCAAAACTTCCTTCCCTCTTCCTTCACCCACCAACCTCAATTTCCCATCAAAAACCAACGGACCTCTAGGAAATTCCTCCACCCCCAAAGCTTCTTTAATTTCCAGATCCAAACTAGGTTCATCCTCATATTTCCATTCCAGCTCTCCACCATAAATGCTAGGAAGGTTTTCCTTTTGAATGATTCCTCTTAAAACCTCTCCTGGATTTTTCCCTAAGATATGAATTTTGTTTCGAGTGCCTTCATCCATGATGGTTTTGATCCAAGACCAAAGAGTAGGCATCCAACTTGGAGCGTTTACAATTCCAATTGTCGAGAGAGTTTCTGGAGCGTGTGCGCTGTTTAGGGAAACCGATTGCTGAAGATGAGAGCGGAGAGACCACAGACTTCGTAGAGATAGGTTTCTGAAATTGGGTAGAGATTCCAAGAGTGTCAGTTCTGCTTTGCCGTATCGAAAGGTGAAAGGTTGGCGAAAACTTACTCCAGATCTATGATTGTCGTAACGCAGGAGATGGGAGTGGGAGAAGAGGGAGATTGGAGAGAGGAAGTAAGGGGGAAGATGAAGCGGGAGAGAACTTCTGTTAAGGCAATACTGTGTTTGATGCAGAGTGAATGAGAAGAAGATCAGAAGGATCCTGAACCCAAAACATCAAGCAATCACGGAAGATAGTCTGAGCCATCAAGCATGAAGGATTCAGAGCCGAAGGAAACTCACATTCGGTCATATCTTTTACTGTCATCATTCTTAAACAACTCCCTTGTATTTTCACCAGATAAAGACGCTAGTCTATAAACGTAAACCGGTCTACCAATTAAATCTCTTCTTCCAGTAAACCTAGGATAGTACTTTCTAGCATCTTCAAAATCCTCAATCGAAAAATTCTCATATAGTTGATCTACTTTTTTCTCCTTTCTCCATTTATCAGAAGCTTCAAATTGTTTGAAAGCTAGATCCAAGTTATAAGACCTTGCTCTTAGGTATCGTCTATGAAGATCAAGTCGATTGGGAGAGATAGGGGCAAGACGAAGAAAGGTCAAACAAGCTCTACTTGCTCTCTCTCTCTGCATTGCATATATGGTCTTGCGATTTTTCTTCTTTGAAAAGACTCACAATAGAGTTGGATCATCCCACCATTTCTCTCTTCCTCCTTCGTACTTTGAAACCTCAATCTCGTTTTCTACTTTGGTTTTGAACGAATCGAAAGCCGCTTGTTGTTTCTCATCTAGATGTCCAAGATGTCCTCTCAAATCGAAATCTGCTGCTTTGATTGAGGAAGCTGTTTTGTCTTCTTGGGCAACCATCACTTCTTGATGGTAGGGGTGGGAAGAAGAAAAGTGGAACGAGCTTTTCAATCTTCTTCTTCCAACCAATCAAGCAAGAAAAGCTCTCATCTTCAGCCGCTTCTTACCGCTGTTCAAGATTCTTAAGAGTCCTTTTTTTGCATCCGAAAATACAAAACAGGAGTGTGTGAGACAGCTCCACGGCTGATCTCTTTGGGCAATCAGAAGCACTCGGTACTTCTTTCAGCCAAAACACTCGGAACACTCTCATTCAGACTTCGAAAATGATGGACATAAAGTCCTCTACCAGTCAAGTGAAGACAGAGGTATCAGCTCCTACTGCCGGAGAGAAGCTCTTGAATAGTCAAGTCCGAAGAAAATAGAGAGAAGAAAGCGAAGACAAGAGGAGAGACAGAAATCCGAGGAAAAAGACCAAATAGCGAACAAAAGATGGCGTAAAGATGAGAAGTAGAGCAGGTGAATTCGAAGCAGTATCCTTCTATCAGAAATTGTAGACCGCAAACCCGATTCTCTTGTTCCCGTAGTCGAAAATGGTATAGACTGTGGGAGTTGAGAAATCAGGGAAGAACGGATATCTGTGAGTCAAAGATTGACGGACGATCTACTTCGAAGCTCGATTTAACAACTCACCATTTCTCAGCAAAGTTAAACCAAAGACCACTATCCCACCCGTCTCAGAAGGAAGCACAGCACTGACACAAAAAGAAGACCCTTCACTTTCTCTTCCAAGATTGAGGTCTTTAGAATTGAGCTTGAAAGAAGTTCCATCTGTCATCTTGAAAGTAGCCTTAACACTTTGAGAGCAGGGAAATACGAAATAACCATTCTTACGATACTTCGAGCCTTCTACACCTTTGTGAAAATCTCTAGCTTTATCCTCCGGCATATGAATGACAGTAGTTCCAGTATCAATGATCACAGATATGTCTCTAACTCCTTCAGTTCCACCAGTGAAGAAAGAATCCATGTTAATCCTCCAAAAGTCAAGTGAAGTAAGAGGAGTGTAATGAATTTCACCTTTGAAGAGATCTTTGTTGACAGATCCAAGTGACATCTCTGCTTTATCCTCAGTTCCTCTTGAAGCAGCACCGAAAGCGAAAGCTACAACCTTATCTTTGAATTGATGTTGATCGAACAATCTTTGAATTACAGGAATCTCTCTTCCAGTTGTGAGACTTCTCCATCCGAGACCCATAACCCCTTCAGTTCGATCACGTAGGTGATCACTAGAGATCTTGGTGGCCTGAGCTATAGTTTGATTTTGGATCTTGATTCCAGCCATTTCGAAAGTGTCTCTGAAAAAGCTACCACTAGCCCCTCCGATTCCATAGGAGATGTAGAAGTCTTTGTTTCCCTTGGCTTGGAACGTTTTCGACTCTTTGGAATCGAATTTGTGCTTCTTAGTTGAACAGTTCTTCGATTGACACTTTTGAGAGACTACCCAGAAGTCAGCTGAACCAGAGTCGGGAACCACCTTGAAAGTTTGACCAGGCGTACCGACCTTGACCGTCGCACTGCGAGAAGGAGAAGGGTAGAAGGGTCAGACAAGATGTGGGAGTCTCCTCTCGAGATCCAGAGTGATTAATCCCTCGATTCCCACTTACTTGACCGATTCACTCACAAGTACTCCATGTCGTCTTGGTTTGAGAGCTTGTCAATTCCAACCTTTCCAGCTCTTGCTGAGAGATCCGACTTGATCGATTGAGAGTTCCCTACCCATTTCTCTTGAAATTTCTTCCTGTTATTGATAACTTTGGGATCATCTTGATTTGGAGAGTATCTTCCCTCGATCTTGACGACCCTTCTGTCGAGCTGTTCGAAGTCGCAAACAGGAATTCTGTCTTGATTATGAGAGTGAGAACGTTTGTGTAGAGGAATACGAAGGGATCCTCCCTCTAAATCTGCAAAGATTGGAAGTGATTGAGTAAGACAGAGAGCGAGGATGAGGCCTGAATTGCGGAGAGAGAACTTCATTCTGGATGCGGAAATCGAGGTCGACTTTGCAAATGAGCCAAGTCGAAATTGTCTTTCGATGGCTAGAGATAAGAAAGGAAGATATGAGGAGAGGGTGAAGAAGAAGAACTTGAAGAACTTGAGGAATTCGAGAAAAACACTTGAAGAACTGGAGGAACTTAAAGAATGTGGGCAAAGACTTGCTTGCGGTTACAAATGAAAGTGGGGAGGAATCTGACGTCTAAGAAGACCAGAATCCAAGGAAGTGAATAAATGGACAGAAAAGGGAGTTGAAAAGGAGGGGAAGAGGAAAGAAGAAGAACAAAAAAGAACATAAATCTTTGAGTTTCGAGGTCAGTAGCTGCTAAGCCACCTAACTTTACCTGCAAGGGGTAAACCAAACCGGGAGACCCTGGCAACGTCGCCGTAGCCTACCAAGAGTGGAGCTGGCAGAGAAAAGCAATACCAAAGGACACGATCCATGAACACATCGCTTTTCTGAAGCGTAATCTTGGTGCCCGAGCTTACTCTTTCGAACGTCTAGCTTCAGCTCCAAACCTCAGTCATAGCAAGCGAATCTCTCACTCGAGTCGAAAGCCAACGACTTTGAGATTTTTCTAATGGTTTTTGTTTCTGCAAAAATGTAAGTGAGCAAGAAAGTATCTCACTTCTTTCTCCAAATCATCACTTCCTCCACACCAACATGGGTCTCCTTCTGCTCCTTCGGGACGGCATGGTGGAGGAGCTCGAAGGTCTCTGACAGCAGAGAAGAGTAGATGTCTGGGTGCACTGAAAACGGAGGTCCACCTTCCCTTGGGCCATGAATTGGGTAGACAGTGGCAAAAAGAATGCCACCTTTCTTGATGTTGCGAGCATAGGATTCAGCCCACTTTTTGTGAAGAGAAGGAGGAATAGCACAGAAGAAACTAGAAGATATTGAACGGTACACCATTGAAATTCAGAAAAAGAGATTGTCAGTCGTAGAAAGGGAACCTTATCTCCATTGAACTCAGTAATATCTCTTCTTTCTCCCTTTTGGACTCACGTGTAATCGTATGCTAGATCAAACCCATCTCCTGCAAGTTCCTTGTTTCCTTCTTCAGTTCCAAGAGCAAAGAAGTCGATCACGGAGAAGGAAGAACGCGAGCGAGCGTCTGAAGGAGGCTGTGTTTCTAGCCACTAGAAGAGCAGGACAGCGCTGGAAGTCAGTATTAGGTCTCCTTCAAAAGGACTCCTCATTTCCAAAGTGTTCCAATCAACTCTCCGAGCTCCCAGATTCTGTTCTGCTTGCTCTGTTCTCTGTCTAATGACTCACCTCTCGAGCTTTTTGTACAGCTGTTTCAGAGATATCAGCTCCTACGACTTCTAACCCTCTGTCCGCCAGGCATAAGACGTCATAACCTCTTCCACATCCGGCAACTAGACCTCTGCCCTTTGTCGGAATCAACTTGGAGGTTTCCGGGTCTTGAAGCGTCGAAGTGAGAGCTGGCTGAGGAGAACCAGCATCCCAAGGTGTTGCTCCTCCCTTCCAGCTATCATCCCAACCGCCTCCTTGAGTTGAAGAAGCTGCTATGAATTCTCTGACTTTGTTTAGTCCATTTTCTCCGCCTGAGAGAGCTGGATCTGGATGGATTTTGGTCATGTTTGATGAAAGGTGCGAGTGGTTTGAAGGTGAAGGAGATAAGGATTCCTCATTCTTCTTACTAACTCCAACCTTATTTTCTTCAAAGAAATGGCTCTCATCGGAACTCTTGGGATGTTCATCATTGACACTTTCTCCTTCTACGATCCAGATAATCCAGAAGCGGAACCTACTGACAGAGGCTTGGGAAAACAACTTGGTGGAGGTGGGACTTATTTCATCGTCGGTTCCCGAGTATTTTGCGAGCCTCAACACCTTTTGATGGTCATAGATAGAGGTCAAGATTTTCCTCAAGAGGCTCAACAAAATCTGGACAGATTCGCTTCGACGCCTGAAGGAACAGAAAGTGGTGCGATGTGGAAGTTTCGAGATCGAGAGGGTGATGTCAAGACGACAATGGCTGTCAATATCTATCGAGGCGAACACAGAGGGCGAGTAAAAATTCAAGAGAATCGACTGATCAGATCATACAGTTTGATTCGATTGAATTTCATTGAAGCAGAGAGTGTGCTGATCTTCTTCCACTCTCTATCCACTCTCGCAGGTTTGAATATCTGACTCCCAAGCAACGACTCGACCCTCCCGATCTTGTAACGGAATCTTCGAGCTCTTCGCTTCCACAATTTCTGCACTGCATCTGTTCTCCTGAGAGAGCTATGCAAATCTTCGACCAAGTCGAAGAGTTGGGCAGAAATAATGCATCAAGGACCAAGATCGTATGGGAGCCAATCCCTGACAGCGCAAAGCCCGAGAACTTGGCTACCTGTATCAAAGTAATGGAGAGGATTGATGTCTTCAGGTGAGTAATCAGCTCTGGAGATTGGACCAGCTAGAGACGCTAACCACATTCAAGCGGAAGTTTTCGTTTCGCTTCCAAAGCTGACCTTCTTTCATCGGCTCTTCCTTTCCTTTCGAAACTACCTCTTTTCTCTCAGTCCAAATCACGAAGAGGCAGCTGCTTTCCTAGGGGTCTCTTCATCTTCTCTAAAAGGCGAATCAATTTCTCAGACAAAAGACCATCTAGCATCCCTTTTAGCTTCGGAATTTAGCAAGAAGTGTGAGAAGCCAATAGTTTGCATCAGATCTGGAGCGCTAGGTAGTGTGATAGGGAGAGAAGACTTAGGTTGGCGATGGGTAGAGGCCTGGCATTCAAGTGAAACGCAAGACCGAGTGTAAGTTAATTGGATCGGTCCTTCTCTGTCCGTCCGCTCTTCTGCTCTGATCTGATTCGCTCCCTTCTAATTTCTCCCTTCGTCAGCGTCGATGTGACTGGCGCTGGGAACGGTTTCTTGGGCGGTCTGACAGCTTGTCTAGCCCAAAGTGCGGCCTTAGGATCTCCGGAATGGACTTTAGATCGACTCGAGGAAGCTGCCATTTGGGGTTCAGTTTCTGCTTGTGAGTTCGAGTAGCGGATCGCAACGAAGTCGATTCTCGAGGTCTCACCTCTCCCACTTTTGCCATTTCTCTGGGTTCATTTTTCACAGCCTTCATTGTCGAACAGCTGGGCCTTCCGACGATCTCAGATACAGTAGGCACTGAGACCTGGAATGGAGATTCGGCATGGTCGAGGGTAGAGGTCTTGAAACAAAGGATGAGAAAAGGTCGAAGTCGGGAGCTCTGAAGCTTTGCCGACTCGAAACCGCTCTGTGAATGACACTCATTACTTGTAATAGAACATATTTCTAGGTTCTCGATGCTTTCATGTTGTTACAGGAACAGTGTAGAAGGGTGAGAGAAGAGAAAGAGAAAAACATAGAAACGTTAAAACAAGAGACAGCAAACAAAGGATCAACGGAGATGAAGGGGTGAAGATAGAGGAGAGAGAAGGGTTGCTCGGAAAGGTTCGGTAGGGTTGAAGTCGAGAACCTGGAAAAAGGAGGCAAAAACAAAAGAGGCATGAAAGAGAAAAGGAGAGGGAGAAAGAGACAGGCGTGCGAGGACTGGGGAAGGGATCTAAAGACAGAGGTGAGATTTCAGAGATTTCTGCAATTTAACGGCACAGAAAGAGAACGAAGGGTTGAGACTAGAATGGAAATGCAAGGGAAGCGAATGGAAGAGAGAAAGGGACCAAACAGAATAAAGTTAGGACGGAATGGTTTTGTTCAGGCGTTGAATCTTGAAGGTTTCCTTTTTGCGGCTCGAGGTCTGCCGATCAAGTAGAAGACTTCCACTATTGATCTGTTCCCTTGAAATTTCAGACTATATCGAGGGTCTCTACTTCCTTCTGTCTCTACCTCCGCCTCCCGAGTTTCCGTTCCACGATGATTGAGGACCGAAGTCAACGGGCTTGATTACCCTTTCGTCTCGCTCACGTGGAGGCTTGACTCGGAATTCGGACAGGATGCAGACATGACTGTTGGAGGTTGAGTGAAGTCGATTCAGGAAAAGAGGGGAGTGGAGGGTAGGAAGAAAGGGAAAGTGAGTGAGCGGAAGGAAAGGAAAGAGTAAACGAAGTCAGCTTTGTCAGATGGAAAGTCCGATTCTCTGCTCAAATTTCTCGAGTAGGACCTGTAGAAAAGCTTCCAGAAGGAAGATTGGAAGTAGATCGAGGTCGCTGAAACTCACTCAGAAGGGAAGTGAGCATTTGGGAACCCAACGACTTTCTTGAGGTACTCCTTATCAACATCCCCCAATAAACCAGTCACAGTCAAAGAATTATGAGAGAACCAAATGTAATCAATGACTCCTTTGAAATCTGGAGTATAATTGGTAAAAGAAAGGACCTGTCCATTTCTACCATTTGAGTTGCCATTGGAATTAGAATTGGAATTTTCCGCATCAATATCTGAATAATTCAAATTGTCAGGATAAGAACTCTTGAAATTCCAACCATGAGTAGCCCCATTCTCTGTATAATTTCCATAAGTATAACCCAAGAAGTCTTCATGAGCACCTCCGACTTTCCCACTTCTCAAATATTGATGAACACCAGAATCAGGAGTTGAATTGAAATCACCACAAACTAGAGTTGGGATTTGATTCCAATGACCATATTTTGGAGCTGGAGGATAACCTTTCTTGACATTTAACTTTTGAGGGAATTTAGAGAAACGTTCTGAGATCTTAGTTAATTCATCAATTAACATTGCAGTTTGAACCAGTTTGACATCTTTTTCTTCTGGATCCCAATGAATATGAGTGTTAGCTACGATTAATCTTGAGCCTGAATCTTTGTTTTCTAGAAGAGCGACGATAGCGATATTGTCTTTAGTCATAACTCTGTTGAACATGTCTTCAGTCTTCTTGAAATCATCTCTTCTTAATGCGATTTGATTGAATTCAATGACTTGTTGTTCGATTAAACTGAATTTACTAGACTTGAAGAAAGTAGCGCAACCATCAACATGTTTCCTTTCGTCTTCTCTCATAGTTCTAGCTCTTGATTTTGGACTAAAAATTCCTGAATATTCTGATGAGGAAGATAAATGATGTAAGAAGTAATCTTCATATTGTTCAACATCGACTTCTTGAAGACAGCAGATATCAGAAGAGTAGGACATGACTTCTTGTAAGATGAATTCTTTTCTGTAATCCCAAGATAAAGCCCAAGAGGGAGTATAACCATGCATTTGAGAAGTAGCCATTCTTTCGCATAGAACATTATAAGAGAGGACATTGAAGGTTTCCACTGGAAGTTCGTTCCCTGAAGCATCTTTCTGAGGAGGAGGAGCATCCGTTTCGAGTGAGATCCATTCTCTTTCAGGAGGTGGAAGGGGCACTGGACAGCTGTCTCGTAAGTAATTGACCAACGAGATTGTTCCTTCTTTCACTATGAGCTCTCGAAGATTCTGATTCAGCGGATTCCCCTCTAAACCTAGAATTTCCAATTGATGCAGAAACCCAAGTTCGGAAGGTAAATTGGACAGCAGATTATCGAAAAGGAAAAGTTCTCTTAAACAACTCAACATCCCGATTTCTTCTGGAAGTGAGCTTAGCTTATTCCCAGAAGCATCTAGTACTGTTAAATGTCGAAGTTGAACGATTGAGGAAGATAAAGAAGATAGAGAATTGTGATTGATGAATAATGAAGTTAGGAAGTCGTACTTGAAGATTGCATTTGCTAGGTTCTTCAAGCCTAAACCACCCATATCGATTGTCGTCCAAGTTTGCTCTGAATCCTCGGGTGGGTTCGAAGAGAGAGGTTTCCTACCTCTTCCACCTGTTCGTCCAATTGTTCCGTTGGTATCTCCTTTCGAATTCCCAGACTTCTTCTCTTCTTCACTGCTTCCATTCTCTTTCTTGGAAGGAAGATGAAGTCCATTCGCCGCTGTGTGAGGAAGTTGAACTCCTCCGCCTTTGGTTGGATCTTGGATCGTGACTGCTGAGGAAGTTGCGCTTCGAGCTGCAAGAGCGGCTGCTCGGGCGTGATGATGAGGAGAGGCTGACTGTCGAGAGATCTGGAATTCGAAAAGTAGAGAAAAGAAAAGAATCAGCTCGCGCTCTTTCGAAGCTCTCAAACTCGATCACAGAGCAAGCGGGAGAGAAGGTACGAGATACAGCTCTTGACTACCAGCTCGCCAGAGTTCTTCTCTTCTTCCTCGTCCATCTTGTGAATCCAGAGAAGTAACGAGATTTACACGACCTTCATCCCCGCGTCGATCCCGGCTCCTCCCTTCCTTTAGAAAATGGAAGAGCGAGATAGGGAGGAAGGGCAACGATAGTCGTTGCCCAACGACGCTCCCGCTTCGTTCTTCTCCTTAACCCCGCCCAAGATTGACAGATTCTTTGACTTATCATTCTAGCTCTCATCCAGACGAGCTCGTTCTCATTCCCTCCTTCCACGTTGTGACTCACCTCAGCTTTGAGCATCTGCTGACTCCATTGCGAGCAAGGTTGACCTTCAACATTATTAGCCAAACCAATATGATTTCCACCTCTACCATTCAAATGACTATTAGTAGTTGTAGAAGAACCATTAGAACTGCCCAACATCAAACCACCATGATTGCCCAAATTAGAATGATGAGGACTTGGACTACCATTCATGAAAGAATGACTTCCTCCTGCTCCTCCCAGACCGGATTGATTTGAAGGAGTAGAATGAGACTGATGGGAAGAATGTGAATGATGTAAAGGAGATTGGGATTGTAGTTGTGAAGGATGTTGAAGATGATGAAGAGCGTAACCACCAGGAGAAGCTGGAGCTCCAGATTGATTATTGGAGATTGAAGAGGCACTGTTGTGAGCTCCTCCTCCTCCTACTAAAGATCCAGGTAAAGAACTTAGAGATGGGTTTTGTTGATGGTGAGAAGTTGAATTCAAGCCTCCTAAGATACCAGCTAGTCCACCTCCGTTGTTACTACCTGAAGCTGTCGTTCCTCCTGCTCTGGAAGGGATTGGACCCCCCCATGCTTGTGAACCATTAGTTCCAGTTGGGAATCTTGAGTTGTTTGAATTTGAAGAATTGTTTGTTAAGGAAGGGAAAGGAGATGAGGCTGGATTGGCGGATGAGAAGGCAGAGGAATGAGAAGCTGGATTGGATGAAGAGGAAGAGGAAGTTGAACCAGAGTAAAGGTACGCTGGCCCAGGAGATGGAGAAGGTGACGGCGATGTTGAATGTGAGAACATCAAAAAAGTGGATAGATTATAAGAAGAAGAAGTAGGGAAGGGAAGGATGTAAGGTGAAGGGATTAAAGGCTAGGCCAGCTGATGTTCGTGTTTGGATTGAATCAGCTGCCTATTAGAATTGAAAGTTGAAGAGACTGAAAGTTGGTGAGGCTTGATTCCCATGCTATGTCGGCTGAATGGAAGCCGTTTATTGTAATGAATAGTGAATGCGATGGTTCAGACGTTCAGGCCGTTCAGGTTGCGATGATAGCTTGCGCGTAGCCATAGCCTGGATAGTCAGCCAGGGAGCCCTATGATACTGATGCTCGCCGCCTCAGATGTCGTCCGAGTTCGATCTTTGGTAAGTTTGAATACCAGTTTCTGGAAGATTGAGGAGATCGAAGAAAAGCAAAGCAGTAAGTTACTACTGCGAGATTAGAGCTTGGAGTTTGCTGCTTGCACTACTCGATAGTGACTTTCTTGCCCATTCCTTCCCAGATCTTATTCACCCTCGGATCGAGGTGAAACTAGTACTGATTCAGAGATTCTCCTCGAAGAGCAAGAAGTGAACTCTGACTGAGCGAGCCTGCAGGACGTCGACACCTCCCTGGAAGATAGAAGTGATAGACTTCGAGATTTCTTTGAAGATCTCTTTCGTTGTCCTCTCTATCAGTGGTGGTGAGTCGGTTTCTGATCCACTCCATCTAAGAGCATTTCCTGTTGAAACCTGAACTGTCATCACCTTGCAACTTTGCAAAAGCCTCGAGCTGTGGCTAAGTGTCGTTCCGAGCAGATCCTGGTGTAAGGCGATAGATGGCGATAAGAGGTCTGAGGATCTGAGATTTTCTCTTCTTTTAGGGAATCCCAGGTGCTGTAGAGACTCACCGAAAGTTGGTGGCAAATCGAAAGGGTTTCTGGAGTGTAGTGAAGCCAAGTGACGCAGACCGCTTAGATGTTGAGTCTTTCCTTGCCTTTTCATTTCGGTTTCAGCCAATCCAGGCAAATCTTTTCTTGTCAAGGAGGAGACAGTGTTGTTCTTTCGCAGAAGCGGTCGTTGTACAGGCAGCGAAAAAGTCGAGCTCATATATATATCTCTTGGGAAAACACTTCTCATTGCACTTGCATCTCAACCACCTGTATCCTCGTACAACTTACAACTGGCCACCCTTTCAACACTCCTTTAACTCTTCAAGAATCTCCAGTCCTCTCCATGTCACCTTCGCCTTCCCCATCCAGAAGGGATAGAGACAGTGAGAATCAAAATGGAGTCTCAACCTCCTCTCAAGATGGAGATCAATTAGGTTCAGCCACTCTTTTATCTTCAATCGCGAATTTAACCAATACAATCATTGGAACTGGAATGTTAGCAACTCCTCATTCTTTCGCTTATACCGGTTTGTTACTAGGTATCATCTTGATTCTCTTTTGTGGCTTCACTGCTTCTTTAGGTCTTTATCTCCTAACAAGGTGTGCTGCAAAAATTGGTGGTAGGAAATCTAGTTTCAACAATATTACAAAGAGGAGTCTACCAAGTATGGCTAGATGGTTCGATGCTGCTATTGCTTTAAAGGTTAGTTCCATGCGATGCGACACATGAGGAGAGTGCAGGGTCAGATAGGAGTAGATGATTCCTTGGAGGCAGTGGCGATGGAGATTCAAATGTATGAGAACCACTTCTAGAAATCTCCAGTAATGGTTTCAGGAAAGGAGAGGGGAGATAGCTGGGCACCACGGAACATGGATTCCATTCCTGCTACCTTGTGTCGTCCAGTCTTCTCAGTCTGCTGGAGCAGACGCATAGGCAGGTGGCCTGCTGAGATCGAATGCAATGTTCCCTAGCACTGGTCAATGCCACTCGAAGTAGAGGCCAAGCTTAAGCAGAAGCTCTCTGAAATCTAGCCTCGCAGCTCTTCAGGTAGATGAGTTCCCTCCTATGGTCGAAACTTTCTATGCTGGTCCAGATCAGGGAAAGATCTTCCTCAGGTCTCTTTCTCGTTCTTCGATATCGGTGACGATGGCGAGGTCACGCAGCAGCTCCAAAACCTTTCTCCCCCGATCCCTTCAGGTTCTGTCTGTTTCGCAATCACTTTCGCTAATTTCCCTTCGTCTTTCTCTCTCCTCTTTCTTTTTCACAGTGCTATGGAGTGTCGATCTCCTATCTAATCATCTGCGGACAAGTCATGCCTCAAGTCATCATCTCTTTCTTCAAAGCTTTCCACAGAGACACCCATCAAATTCCCGAGTTCCTTCTAGACAGAGCTTTTTGGATCTTAATTCTGATGCTTGTTCTCAGTGAGTGACTTTGAAAGTTCCATTATCCTCACTATCCCTCTTTTCCCTTCAAAGCAAATATATGCCGACTCATCTCTCCTTTCCTCCACCCCATTCCTAAGTCCCACTCTGTTTCCTCCGACGTCTAGATTCCCTTCGACATACTTCCTATCTCTCACTTCTAGCTGTTTTGTTCCTAGTCCTAATAGTCATCTATTATGCTCTGTTTCCATCAGCTTCAAAATCTCTACCACCAAATTCAAAAGGTGAAATCTCCTTCTTCAAGTTTGATTATCATTTAATTGCAATCTTTCCGGTTTTTGTTTTCGCTTATACTTGTGCTCAAAATGTTTTCCCGGTTTATAATGAACTCTGGGATAATTCGGAAGAGAAGGTCAACTCGGTTATTGGTGGTGCCATCAGTAGTGGAGGTGTGATTTATCTCGTGAGTTAAGGATGGAAATTTGGATAGGGGAACATTGGAGATTGAATTTGCTTACAAGGTTTTCAATCTTCTTCCTCGCCTTGCCTTCTCGGTGCTGTAGATCGTGGGGATTCTTGGATACCTCACTTTCGGATCCAAGACTCCAGACAACATCATCACGAACTATCCTTCTGACAGCTTGTTCGTTTGTATTGGGAGAGTTTCCATTGTGATTCTGACATTGTTCAGCTATCCTTTGCAGTGAGTGACCATTCAATCTCCTCGATCCGCTGACTTTCCCTTTTGTTCGTTCGATTCTGCAGAGGACCCTTTACTCTCGACCAGCTTCCACTAACTTCTCCTTCCCGCCTTCGTTCTTTCTCTCCCCGGATTTATTTTTCACTGCAATTAGGATTCATCCTTGCCGAGCTTCTTTAGACAAAGTCCTCTCCTTCTCTTCTTCTCAGCCTGAAGAAATCCAAACTCAAATGGATTCGGAATCTCTCTTACGGGATCTAGATGACGATGAGGAAGAGAGGTTGGGCGAAATTGGAACAGGAAGAGTCGCAGCGAATGGAGAGAGGAACGGGAAGGCCAATAGAAGAGTTCAAGCTAGGCGGAAAAGAGAGAAGGATATCGATGAGATGCCTCTTTGGAAGTGGTGAGTTGTCTTGACTTGAATTCCTCGTCTTCTGTCCTGTCTCTTTTTGAGAATCTAGGTGGCTTCCCATCAAACCTTTCAGAGACAGGCGCTAGTAGGCAGAATCGCTCCCAAGACTGACACCTCGTCCCTCTCTTTACTTCCTCAGGTGCACTCTAACTTGTTTCCTCCTCACAACAACCTTCATCATTTCACTTCTAATCGAAGATCTTTCAATCATCCTAGGATTTGTTGGATCCATTGGAAGTACAACTATCTCTTTCATTCTACCCGGAATCCTTTACGCTACTTCGCATTGGGATGAGCCTAACAACAAGCTGAGGAAGCCAGCGGTCGCTCTTGCTTGTTGGGGAGTTTTGGTCATGATTACAGCGGTCACTGCCAATATCTGGAAGCTAAGGAACTCGAATGGAGGAGCTGGGGAGGGAGTCATTGTCATCGGGTGAGGGTGAGGGTGAGGGTCGATTGGATACAGTCAAGCCCTCTCTTTCAATCACAAATCTATACCCTTCCTCTTAGGAATCCACTTTCTTTTCTTTCTTTACTTGCTCTCATGTCAACCTGTAACATATCCAAGCTCTCTCTAATTAGAGACTCTAGAAATCGATTTCTTCATAGAGAAGTTGGCGACGTACGTTCAATCGTCGATCGTTCTGAGCAACCTCGGTCAGGAACAAAGCCCTCTTAATTCTTTCAGAGCCTTCTTCCAAGATCACGACGCATAGATTGCAACCCCAAGAAAGGAGACGAGCATAGGATAGATCGTGTTGAGAGAAGTTCTGATCGATGATGAACAGACCAAAAGAGGTTTGAGAAAAGTTTGTTATTGCCGAGAATGAAAGTGGTAAGAGATGAAAAGAACAAAGAGAAAAGAAAGTGAGCAGAAAGCATTCGAAAAGAGAGCGTGGGATGGAGAAAAGTGAGAGAGGTGAAAATGAGAGTGGAAAGAAAAGCAGAAAACCCGAGAACATTTTTGAACGAAAGTGAAAGGATGAGAGTTAAGAAATTTGAAGTTGAGAAGATCGGAACCAATCTTTAAACCATGACTTAGTCGATTTCTCAAATGACTAAAATTAAAGAGAAGGTAGAGGAAATCTACCATTTGTGGTGACAGCTGTCTTCTTCCTTTCCATCGTTTCCTCCATGACCATTATCCGGCGTGACTTGATCTGGTTTAGATTTTGGAGGAGATTGATCGCCACCTTTGACTGGTTTAGGCTTGGAATGCTGGTGCTCCTTCGAAGGATTAGATGAACCTTTAGGAGGTTGACCATGATGAGGCTCGTTTGGAGTAGATGAACCTTTAGGAGGTTGACCGTGAGGAGGCTCGTTTGGAGTAGATGAACCTTTAGGAGGTCGACCATGTTGAGGCTCTTTAGGAGGTTTAGTCTCTCCATTTCCTCCATTTCCACCCTTGTAGTCGCTGTCTTCTTCATCTTCTTCCTTCTCCCCTTTAGAATTTCCATTTCCACCGAACAGATTGTTTACAGTATTTCATACTCCTTCCAACAGAGATTGACGTACGTTTAATTCGTTGGAGTCTGAGTTGACGCTGATGGGAGCTGCCATCGTAAAAGAGACGAGGACGAGAGAGATGAGAAGGGATCTGTTGAAGAGCATCGTTGCTTTTGAAGAGAATTTAGATTTAGAGAGAATGCGTGGCTTTGAATTGAAGTAATTGATAGAATGAACGTGTGTTGATGAGTGGGAGTGTGCTTGAGAGAGGATGAGTTCAGAAGAGAAGAGAGAGGTGGCGGATGAAGAAAGTGGGGAAAGTATCATATCCCCCCCCCCTTTATACATTTTTGCTGGGACTCAATGATCCTGAGAGTAGGATTATATGATCAAAGTTTCAAAGTCAGGTTACACGAGCTAGAGAAGCTAGGTCTAGAAAGGTGACGTTGTGCTTTGCGAATTGACCTTTGCCTCAAAAGGGAGATTCCTCCCGTCCTGATCTTCCAAAACCTTTCGATCATCCACCCCATCCCGACGCGGTTCTGCTTTTGGAAGCTTTGTCGATCCTGGGGGTAAATTTAGGAGAAATTCATCTGTGAACCAACCCCTCGTCCCAGTGAATTTTCCAATTCCCCACTTTTTCTCCACTCGATATACCCCCAAAAGCTTCTTTTCAGGATGTATCACTCATTCGAAAAGCTTACTTCTTCATGGAATGTTGTCCTCCTCCAAAGTCTAGTCCATTTGTAATAGGAGAGGAGGCTCGTTCGAAAGTGGGTTGAGAAACGTCCGACAGTCCGCCTTCTCCTTGCCGTTCTCGTGACTGAATAAGAGTGCAGTTCTCAAGATCAGAAGCTTGCATTGCTCAACTTGAGAAGGGAGATCCCCGAGAAAGCGAATCCTTCCAAGTTGAGAGTGACTTCTCAACTCAGAGGCGAATCTTTCCGCGTCACAAAGAATTGGACGGCTCGAACTCACACTGGGAAGCTTTCAACTAAATCATCAACTTGTTCGATTGGATCTGGGAGATTGATGCCTGGGAGGAAGGGCTTAACCTTACCCTCTACCCATCTCTTCACCAAAGCAAAGAGTCATTCCGTTTCTGCTTTCTCCAACTTTCCAGTCGTCTTTCTTCCCTCCTTCCCCACTTCCTACTACCAACTGTAAACTTGACTTGAATAGTTCATCTACAGTTTCTGAAAGTCTAGATCCAGTTTGAGCAAAGTCAGGTTGCTGATCGAAATGGGAGGAAGAGGTCGTAAGAAGGGAAGTTAGGAAGGGAAGGTAAAGCTCGTTGGCAAAGGACAGTCTTGAACGGAGAGACAAACATCGAACTGAACACCCACTGCGTTGATTTCTAACAACCAGACCTTCAGCGTCTTCTCGCTTTCACTAGCACTTGATCGGATTTGAGAGTCGACCTCCTCTTCTTCTCCATCCCAGCCAACCATTAAATCCACTCCGAAGATCTCCCAAGCATTCGGCCAAATCTGCCAGTGAACAGCTCCAGCTTTAGCAGCAGCCATAAAAGTATCACCAACGTTTCTAGCTGCCAATTCCTTGACTTCTTGGATTTGCTCTTGACTCAAGCCTTCGGTTCTCTTCTCATCATCCTTTGAAGAGGGAGAGCTGAATTGACTACCAACTAGATCCGACCAAAGATAAACATTCTCTTCTTCAGGTCTACCGGTTCCCAGAAAACCGTCTTCTTGTAGACATGTATTTGTTAGATGTCTTCGGAGATCTACCATTCCTTTGGATTCTGATGATGAATTCTCATCGTCTGATTCTTGTTCGTCTTCAGGCTTTGCAGAGCCTGAATTTAACCGGATGGAAGGAGATTGATAATCTAGGGGAGCGAAAAGTGCTAGCATTTCATCGAAAAGACAAACCTGCAATCCTCCGATGCACAGGACGTAAGCTCGAAGGTGAAACTTACGACCTGAAGATAAAAGTGACGGATTTGAAGAGGATGGAGGGGCAATGAGAAGTGGCTGAGATAGGTATTCCTGTTAGATAGTAGGGTGTCGAGATAATGAGATGAGTCAAGAGTATCAGAGAAGGTTTTGACAGGTGGCAAACGATGAGACTTCTCCGAGATCAGAAGCAAAGCTCTTTGCTCAGTCTAACAGACATTGGACTCACTTGAATTACAAAATGCCGTAATTGACTCATCATAACTGAGGTGGACTTCGTCTGCCCATAATCATTTCCACTTCCATTGACGGGGTTCTCTTCTTGCTCATCTTGATCTTCCTCTTCTTCATCATCGTCACTGTCATCTTCGAATTCTTCGAAGATATCTCGTAGTTCCTCCAAAGTGGAGAAGAGCCGTATTCCATTCCCTCTGTCGGCCATTCCTGGCTTGAGCTGGGTAGGGGGAGAGAAGAAAGAGGAGGCGGAGAAGGTAAGTCAAGCCTTAACCGGATGCTGGGTTCCACACCACTAGACATCAGTGGCTTTTCTTTCAAAATCGAGTTCCAAAGAAGAGTTCAAAAGAGATCGAGGCTAAGCGTCTCCCACCTCCGTATCTTATTGGAGCTTCTACTCTCCTCATCGTCTCTGCCTCTGACCTCACTCTTCATCATCTGTAACTCACAATGAACCACTTAATATCCTGATTCTCCTTTCCTTTTCCCTCTCCTCCTTGATCGATCTCCTTTTCCCTCTCTTCATTCTTCTTTAACTCCAAATCCAGATCGAATAAATCGTCAACAAGAAGCTCATCAAGCTCATCTGCGAACTGAATTTCTATCCTCCAAGTTTTAGGAGTTAATCCTCTTATCCTTTTACCGACCTCTTCATCAGACTGCTTAGTAGCGAAGACATTCAAGGAGTGAGCTAAGTAGTGTTTTCGAATCAAAGCCTTTCTGATCATGTAGGAAGAACATTTTGGATAGCTGGTTGAGGTAGTTAAAGGGCTTGGAGATAAATACTCGAATGGAAGGTAATCGTAATCGCAGAAGTAGAGTGAATGGTTTGATGGAGCTACTGCATCTGATTGAGAAGTTGAAGAAGATTCATCTGTTGGGGGAATTCCTTGACCATCGATGATCTCCCAATCTGTTAGAACCGTTTGAGCCGATTTGATGGCTGCTGAATGAGTGTAAGGTGCTCCTGGAAAATTGATGTAGACTGATTTTGAGGAACTCATGTTGGAGAAAGAGAGGAACTTCTGAACTTTCCAATATTACTTTGAAGTTTGATCAATCGACACTGCCGCCAAGGCACCCCGTTTTTCAAGAGCTGAATGATGTTTAGAGAAATGAGAAAACAATTTTGTTGACATGCCTGTATGATACAATCAAATGCGAAATTGGAAAAGTTCGAGAAAATGAAACACTTTTGAGCTAATGGCAAGCTAACGATTTATCTACTCCTTTCTGATCAAGGAAATCTCTGGCAAAAAGATAGTGACCTATTACTGCTCCAACTATAGTAGCAGATATTCTGTGAGGAGAGTTACGCAAGAGAAAAGAATAGAGGAGAGAAGGGGAAGGTAACGAGCTGAGAGATTGGACACGATAGCTCCTTCGCAGAGGTTTGTTTCGCTGCTCAGAAAGGCAAATGAAAAGAGGAAAGACTAACTTATACTCACACTGATTTGAAGCGAGCGTTCAAGGAGACATCGATGAGGAGTGAAAAGGAAGAGAGATTGAAATCAGCAACTTCAGACTTGCGGTCACCTCGATTATGTAGTTCGGATATTTGGAGATTGACAGCATCCCGTAGGTTTGATTGGTTTATCAGGAACTCACGATAAGCGCTGGGAGATAGAGTGTAGTGATAAGTTACTTTTCATTCGTCTGTTCTACCAAACCTCTGCTAGCCCAGCAACTTACTTGTACGTCATGAAAACAAGCATCATAAAAAATGAGAGAGAAACGATTGCTCCATATAGGAGGGAACGATAGAGATGAAGTCTACGAGAGATCGGAAGGGGAGCTCTGTATAGAACAGAAGAGGAGGAAACATTCAGCCGTTTTGACCCTCTGACTTGCATCTTTAGAGAATGATATGGCTTCTTTAGATATCGAATGACAGAACTCAAAGGTAAATTGTGCATCTCATGTCTTCCCAGACCTATCATAAAGTGTCCGAGCAAGAGATGAAATCTCCAGTCCCTCCCATCGTCCCCCATCATTGAACAAGTTGTAGGAAGATGCTCTGAGAAGATACTCACATCCAACCTTTTTCCCTATTCCTCCTTCCACCGCTCAGTAAAGTCTCGCTATCAGCTCTGGAGGATGTCGTCCCACTTGTAGGTAGAATTGAAGCTCTCCTCCTATGACTTCCTCCATTGCCCAATGAAGCAGCTATCTTTGAATCTAGTCTCCTACTATAGCACCTGAGTCCCTCAAAAGCAACTCCGAGAAAGGCTATGACTAGAAGAGAGAGGTACCAATAATCTTTCCTTCCGTGAGAATGCCACCATGGAAAGACGATGCATGGAGTCGGATCCAAAGTATAGTAGTTCCAGAGCATCGGGGTCTGACAATCAGATGGCATTGGCATTGATGGATCCATTCCTGGCATTGAGTGATGAGAGTGATCCATGTCGAGGTAGGTGTGATGGAGTGGAGATAAGAGGCATTTCATTTTTCCTCTCTTCTTATTCTTCCAAGCGTCCAGAGCTGTCAAAACCCCTTTTCGCTTCCATCTCTTCCATATTTCCATCGTGAGAACGGTCTCAACTTAGCTCTTACATATTCATTTAAGCGGACATCTCCTTTGGGAGTGAGATCTCAAAAATGGGCGATATGCAGTATTAGCCCTTCGACCCCTTCTTTTTTCCCGTCGCTCCTTCCAGAGCCGTCCCTTCTCCCAAATCCCTTTTAAGAACCTACCGCAACTTTTCTAACATTTTGTCCTCTTCTCTCAATCTCTCCCAAATTTCTACTTCTTCCACTACAACTGCTCAGATCCTTTCATTGCAAACTCGCTACTCCTTTTCTGCTTCTTACACCAACGCTCCACTCTCCACCCACTCTACTGCTTCCAATCATCCCTACGACTTCCTTCCACCATGCATTCTTTCGTCAAGCTGGCCCTTGGTCTTCTGCTCTTTACTTTCTTCACTCCTGCTTTGGCAAGAGATTGGAACTCTCCTCAAGAGCTCATGTTAGATCTCAAAGTTTACCAAGTGAGTCAAAGGTTACCGAGTCCGCTTTCTCCCTAGCAGCCACTTCTGGATCCTTGCCAGTTTACTAACAGAATTCTCACCTTGGTTCTTTTATCTCTCTGTCTCTCAGGGTTTCGTCTTCTGCACCGTGAGTCTTCCCATTCTTCTGTTTCACCGTCGACCCACTTCACTGACGGTCGATCTACTGTCTTACTCCCCATCCTTTCTCCTTACCTTCCTCACTTTAGCTCGGTATCCATGTATGGGAACACTTGGTGTACGGTCTACCTTGGGAGATCAAGGTTTACACTGGTAGAGTGCCTTTTAGATATGGGTGAGCTGGAACAACGTCGATTGGGAGGCGTGGAGTCCATTCCTCTAACGCCCCCGTTCATCTTCCACTTCTATTTCTCTCCTCTCTTCAGTATGATCCCTTATCTGTTGATCAGGTGAGTGTACCTTTCGTTCGAATTGTTCGGCAACGAGGCGACCGAAGACTTTGGAATCGTTTTCGTCACCACCGTCGCCCGTCTAACTCCCATCTTAAATTCCATCCCTTTCCTGCTTTCTTTAGATACTCTCTCTACCTGCATCTAGTCGCTACTATGATAAACATCAATGCTGTCAAAGAAGTCGACTGTCAAGCTTGGCTCATCGTCCTGCTAGTCACCTTAAGTTTGGCGACTTGTCTAACCACTCTCATCTTCTTGGTACGGTGAGTCTCAAGATGTCCACTCACAACGCCTACTTTCCAGAACAAGGCTAAGAATCTGACTCTTTCTATCTTTTCAGCACCGTCGCCATCTGGAGAAAGAACTTCTACGTTTCTCTCTTTCTTTCCGCTCTGTGGTTGGCCGAGGTGAGTGAACCGCACACCCTACTCACCTTCTTTTCAGCTCCAACTGACATTCCCTGCGTCTTCTTCTCTCAGGTAGCAATGCATTTCACTTCTCCTCTCCGTATCAAGAGTTTCTGGTATCCTCTTGCTAGCGGTTGTGCTACTTCGTTTACTCGTTCGACCGCAGAGTACTCTATCGCCTATGTCTTTGTGAGTATGACCTTAGAGATATCCATGGATGGGGTTTCACTACTGATCGATTGACTTTCTGCATGAAAATCGACAGGTCTTGGTCACCGATTTTGTCTGCTTCGTCCTCGCCGTCTGGAAGCTACGTAACATGACTGGAAGCGGTGTTGCCAGACTCCTTTTCAGACAGGTAAGTGCTGTTACGAATCGAACGGTTGATTACCAGAGAGATCTTACAAGCAGAGGATGTAGAAGATCTACGTCGATTGAGCTTAGATCTTCACATAAATCGACGTCTTCTAGGCCTCCCTTCTTCCTGTTAGAAGTACTTCTGACTCTGCTTCTCTCGCTCTTTCTCCTTCAGGGTATGGGATACTTTGCCGTAGCCTTCGTCTTGAACGCTCTCTGTCTTGCTATGCTCTACGCCGACGTCAATCCCATCATGGATTACATGGTCAGTCCTTTCACCGTCGTGGTCTCTGGAATCATGGCTTGCAGAGCTTTCCAAGGTGAGTCTCGGGTAGCATACAGTCAACCTTCTTCGACTAAGATCCGGAGTCTGACCTTCTCTCCGATTCTTTTCTTTCTCTCTCTTAGAGTTACAAAAGGGAGTCTCCAGAAGCGCTCGTCAAGGAACCAGTCGTGGACAGGTTTGGGTCAAGGATACTACTGCTACCGATGCCAAGAACGTTGGAGGAGGTTTCGATTCACCTTCAGAGGATCAACTCAATCGTCATCAACGTTGCGAAGCTCAACAGCAGGTCACTACTACCTTTGGAGGATTCGGGTCCGAGGACGGAAACGATGATGACGACATCCCCATGCCAGTCACCACTCGTCAAGCACGTTCTAACTCCAATCCAGTCAAGTCCATCTCTTCAGACACTTTGTCAAAGAATGAGCTTGGAGAGAAAGACGACGAGCTGCATGAAGTTGGAACTCTAGCCTACGGAACTTACGGACACAACGAGAATGGAGAGTTCACCACTACCGCCAGTCCAAGTTCTGAACAAGCTCCATTTGATAGCTCCTTCGGCTCAACTTCTTCTTCTCCTTCAAGACCAAATCCTCACTCAAGTCCATCTCCAAGACGTAATCAGAACTACGGACCTCAATTCAGAGTCAATCCTCCTCCAGTCCCTGCTTACAGTTTCACTAGAGAGGTTAGAATTGACACTGACGAAGCTTCCCAAAATTGAATTGACTTAAAGTTGAAGGGTCGATTCAAAGAGTTCTTCTACTCACCAACATTCTCAACTCTAAATGGACTTTCAACTGATGACGACGGCCCAAAGACTCCACTTCCCTTCTCTGTTTCTTCCAATCTATAGTCTCGTCTTTTAAACCTCAAACCTCAAACCTGAATTCCGGCTTCTTATCAAAAGCCCAAGTCAATGTTAATCTCTCATATTCATCAAGGAAAACCCTTTTTGATGAGGATTTGATCAACTTGGAAAACAAATCAAGCTTGTCTCCCCCAGTCATACCAAGCCTTCTTTCCCTTTCCGTCCTCAGACTTACTCTCCTTTGACCTTTTCTTTTCTTTCATTTTGTTTCTTCTTCAAATTTTCAAATTCGTGTCTCTCTTCCTTCGCCGTATTTCGAAATTTGTCTTTTCTAGTTTTCTTTTCGCCTTCTTACCCGTCGGGTTTCGCAACTCTTCGGACTCTCCATGTCTCATTTTCTTATCTCTATTGTCTTCAGAAAAATATCTCTTCGAATTTCCTGTTTGACCTTCGAATTCAGTGTGAACCTCTGATCCCCCTTTACTCTGATTTGATATTGTAGGAGCTTATGACCTTATTCGATCTGAAGATGAAGCTGAAGAAAGAGGGCTACGAGATTGAAAGGGTCAAGCTCCGAAATGAGTAGACAACGAAGGTAGACCCTCGGGTCTTTTCTATCAGTTTAAGGTTACTTTACGGAGATGTTTCGATGCTGGCTAAGATCGGCGGACTATTCGAGAAGAATTCTCGGGTATTGATAAAAGCTTATTAAAATTGCTTGGTGTGTGAACGACTCCGTCATCGATTGTCGTTTGAACTTGCTTCAGTTTTGAAGGGTCACTCTTGCTGTTCCGCATTATCTTTCAGAAATTCAGTTCTTTGTATCGGTGCATCTTGACCCCGCAACTCGATCAAGTGGTCATTATCATTCTCCTCTCTTTCCAACTCGACTCTGTTTTCTGCGTCGATTATTAGGAGCGCGAAGTCTGAGACAAAAAGGGTCTCAAAGCAGAAGCGGAATTGAGTCACGGAGTGAATGAATGTCACTACATAGATGGCAAAAAATTGGAAAACCAGAAACAACTTGGGGGAGAGGTAAAAGAAAAGCAGGTAAACGATTGATACATTGAATAAAACGGTCCACCCAGAGAGCTCTAAAGATGCAACCCCAGGAAGCCGCCCCTAGAGCCCGGTTTTGAGGTGCTAAGAGCAGCTGGATTCCTCGTTGAAGAAGGCGGGTAGTTGAACAAGCCCGCCAGATTGATCCCCTTGGGATTTGCGGTCGTCAGTGGATAGTTGGGCGCTCCAGTAGCGATCGGCGGGCGGCGTGTAAAGGAGCGATGGTAGCCGGAGGTCTTGGTGAGTGACGTGTTGAAGCTAGATTGTCTTGCCGTTTGAACGTCTCTGGAGATAGAGGTTGGAGGGGCTTCGGTGGTGTTGACGAGGACTGTTCCTCTGCGGTCATCATTCGCCTGGTATAGCGACCTTTGAGCATATTCGTCTTTAGAAGGAGAGAGAGTCAAGAAGTCGATACGATTGTCAGTTCTGTGATCCCGAGCGGTGGAAAGTTTGGAAGACTTACTTCGCCATCGAGAAAGAGAAGATTCCGTCTTCCAGTGATTATGCTTTGTAGCTGTTTGACAAATCCTGGATTCTGCCTGACAACAATGCAGAACTTTTTTTCTGCAGGTTCGATAAGACGTTTTATGTATTGTACTTCTAAAACACTGAATGGGAAAGAATCAGGGATAACATTTTAACGCATGCCTTCATCTCCGCAATCATCTGCCCAGGACTCACTGATCACAGTGGATACCCGAAGATTCTGCCCCTAGAACATCTAAGGTAGCTCTCATCTCTTGCGAGGAAAGCCACTTCAAAGACGCTTGGTCATTCAGAGCTGCTAGTCCTGGCTGAGCGATTGGATTTGGTGAACGTAAGGCGCTCATTGTTGATGGGTCGAAACGTCCAAAGCAGACCTCTCGGTATTGCCGTATTTTCAAGGGTGTTTTACAGATGGTCGGGCCATCAGCTCCTCGAGCTTGAAGGGGAGCTGCGGTGATGAATTCTGAAAGAAGGCGAGGACAATTACTCCAAAGAAGCCTGCTCTTGAAGTAGGTGACCGCATTTGAGTGAGATAAAAGATGACTCAGAAAGAAATGAGAGAAGAAAGGAGTCTCGACCAGCGAGGTTGAAGAAGAGAAAGAAGATGGAGGAGAAGGTAGGGATGGGGAAGAAGGGGAAGAGTTGTCCAGTCGCTCTTGTACTGTTTCCAAATGAGAGACTAAGAGTGATGTTGGGCCCAAAATTTCCAGATCGAAACGAGGTCCACCTTGCATCTGCGGAGTTGGCGTAAGGGAAAAGGGATGAGATACTCAGTAATAGGTGACAGGCGACGCCCCCATGGAATGGGCGTCAAAGGATTTTCTTGGGAGTTTGGCTACACTATATACCTCCACACCCCTTCTGAAGCTTTGATCTGTACAACATGAAGTGCTATGATGTCGCCAATCCTGAGGAGGAAAACCCTGCTCTGGACCGCGTGATCGGCGTTGGCGTTCTACTGAGTCCTTGACTTTGATCTTCCTTTCTTCCTTTCAAACCATCACTCCTCTAACAACATCCAAAAAATGTCGACGATAATTCTTAACTGCAAAATTTTTCCATCGGATCTCTTCAGGTGAGTCGGAATGGAAGCATCTTGCTATCTGTCAGCTGTCAGGAACTCACCTCTCACAATGCCCCTAACCGCCCTTCACAGTGAAGTGCTTGACCACGTCTGGACAGGCCGAGAAGATGAATCTGAGAAGTGGGGGTCCCTTTTTGCTCCTGTCAGTGAACAAGGGTCTGAGCTTGACTTCGATGCCATGCTTTCACTTTCTCGGGCGTGCTCGACGATTCGTTAGCTCTGCCTCCCTCGCATCTTCGGTACCATCTGGATTTGGAAATGCAAAACCATCGGCTTGCTATGGAGAGCTGTCCAGCTCAATCCGTCACTTGGATCACACATCCACACCTTTCGAGTTCGTTTCGAAACGAAGGTTTGGCCAGAGCACCTCATACCTTCTGAAGCCATGGAGAGGATGTTCACGGAACGGACGATGGAGACATTGGAACGAGAGGTGGAAAGCCGGAACCCTGGAGCCTGGAAAGATAGCAAAAGAGAGTTCTGGCGTAACCGCTTCAAAGGACCGGATGGTCATGGGTACGACACCAACATCAAAAATCCTCAAGACCTCAAGTTAGCTCTGGTCGAGATCTTTCAGTCTTTCACCAAACTCAGAAAACTTCATTGGGGCACGGAGAGTCTGCCTTTGTTCTCTTCTATCATCAAGCACCTGGAGCAGCTGGATTCACTTCAAGTTCTCACAATCAATCCTGCCGCCTGCGAAGAAGACTACTTCCTCCCTTCGCCTCCAGAAGGCAAGCTTAATCCTCCTAGTGAGTAACTTCTCTACTTGGCCGTCCAGAAAAGATTACCGCTTACTGATCATCTTTTCTTGCTCCTCACATTCCATCAGCCCCTCTGTGGCTCCTTTCTAAGCATCTTGAGCAGCTGACAGTGATGCCTCTGGGCCCTGGGCTGAGAGATTGCTCTGGAGTCTTGGACGAAGATTTTGCAGCAGATGACCACCTCCTCCAGAGACAGATCCAAGCTTCCGTCAAATGCGTCAACCTAGCAAGCGACTTGGATTTCTTGGACTTGTTCAGAGTTGGCGGATTCGAGGGAGCGAGGGACGTGCTCGCAGATTTTATCCCGGCCACTCTCCCTCGACTTGCTTGCATTTCCAGCATCGTGATAACAAGAGAAGGCCTGGATTCGCTATCCCCAAGCTGGGAGATTTGGGGACCTCCCATCAAGGCTCTGCACCCCAATCTAGCTGCTCTCTGGAATCGGAAGGGCTCTTTCAAAGCAGAAGTCATCCAGGCTCTTGGAAAAGCAGCTGGGGAAGAGGTGGATCATCCGTTATCGAAGTTGGCGGAGCATTTGAAGAAGTCAGAGGTCGCTGAGGAGATGGCTGAAAATTGGAACAGAAAATATTCAAGCTGAAGCCTCTGAGGATCACGGAGGCGCTTCATTGTCTTTTTGCGATCAATGTAAACGACGAGATGCACAACTTTGCGATCAGATGTTTTGAAATTCTATAGTTGAGTTCTACAAGAAATTTTTCCAGTTTCAGCATCCTGGCTTCTTGATCGCACCCTCCCTACATAGCAAAGTCTTCGAAGATGAACCTTAGATTCTCCTTCGCCTTTTCAGGGATGACTTCCTTCTTGGTCATAACGGCCCATTTCATGCTACCTTTCATGTTCTTCGAGATTTCACCTTGTGGATCTAGAGCTTGATGAATAGGGTCTAACAAAGCCAAGGTGACCTTTTGAGATGCTTCTACGTTTGCTTTGAGAGCTTCTAGTACTTCAGCGACGTTTACTGAAGCGGAAGATGGGCGCCAGGCATCGTAGTCGGTAGCTGGAGAAGGGGAGAGAGAGGAGAAGGAGGAAGAGAGGGAGAACAAACCAAAGACAATGAGAGACAGCGAATTTTAGGCAAAGCGTTAGTTTCCGAAAGAGCACCTCAAGGAACGAGAAGGCGTCGGAAAATCAATCCGCGTGAGAGGTGAGGCTGGAGAGGGAGGAGGAAGAGAGAGAGGAGAGGCAAAGCGACTTCTTTCGCCCTCTTTGTCCTTTCTCAATCACAAGCTAATTTCGAAGAGCGGATCTCTATGTATGCACTCCCATTTGCACACTCACCAGTAGCGACCAAGACGTAACTCAATTCAGCCTCCCTCGCTAGTTTACTCTCAGGTAAAACACTCATGTTGATGATGTCACCACCCCAAGATCGGTACATTAGAGATTCAGCTCTAGTCGAGAACTGAGGACCTTCCATACAGATTACTGTCTTATCTTCGTGAACTTTGACGGAGTGGTTGTTGGACTTCAAGGTTTCAGCAATCCTATGGAAGCGAATGGAGTAAGGAATTTTGAAAGGAAGGGCATTAGCAAGACCCAGATAAGGGTCGATTCTCAAGCCTGATAAAATTTAAGATCGAATTACTCACACTCTACCAACCAAAGGTCTCAAACCCTCTTCGAAAGGATCTCCGAATCCAGCATGAGCAACAACTCCAATTTCCTCTCCTTCTCCGAAAAAGGAAGCTCTTCTGATTCCTTTGGTTCTATCAATGATCTGAGATGGAACTACAAAATCTTTTGGTGCAATTTCTTCTCTCAAGGAACCAACCGCTGAGAAAGCTAGAATTCCTTTGACTCCCAGAGATTTCAAGGCTGAGATATTGGCTAGAGATGGTACTGAGGAGGGAACTAGAGAGTGAGAAAGACCATGTCGTGCTAGGAAAGCTACATGGACTTCAGTCGAAGTTTTACCGATTGAGATTGGAGAGGAAGGAGAACCCCAGGGCTGAAAGAGGAGTAAGAGAGGGTTGAGAAGAACTGGAAGATTAGAAATGTTCGACTGTTGAACGTTCGTTTTCGCTTCATCTGAAGAAAAGACTTATGCTACAAATATTACAAATTATCTCTGATTTCTCTCGGATGTGTCGTGACAGTAGTAATTGAGCTGGAATGCTTTCTTCCGATCCACCTCCAATCTTCTCAACTAGCTTCTTCCCTCTGTTCCCTCACTCTGCCAATCTAGAGTACTCACAGTCTTGACTTCTACCTGTCCCACCAATTCCAAACCTTCCAATTTGTAGAGACCACTGCCACCGATAACCCCGACTCTAATCTCTGGACCTGAACCAGCTTTGTGAGGCCAAGTTGGTAAAGACATCTTTCCACTTCTGTTTCCAAATTTAATTCTACTTGCTCTTGAGATTGCAACTTTGAACAGCCTTGAGGACTTGAACAGTGTTGATTGGGTTCAGAGGAAAGAGATGTTGGGACGTTTCTGGAAGGAAGAAATCTTGATAGTGTCTTGCCATTTCGTGATAGGCTCGCCACGTGCGATGACTTCTTACATGACGCCTTGGTGTGAAACGCGAGATTTGTTCTTTTGATTTAGAAATCTAAGGTTGTACATGGACAAAGAAGAAAGAAGAAGGGAGGTGGGGAGGAGAAGTGAACTCGTTCTCAATGCTGAGTCTACTGTAGACACTATCGTCGACACACACAAATCGAACTGGAGGAACGAATTGAGTACAAAAACAGACGGGGTTGGATGTAGAAACACTGCAAAATTGACAGAGGACAGGACAACCCTGAAGAACGAACGAAGGATTCCAAACGTAGACTGAAAGCGAGAAGGTAGGATAAGAAAGCAAATGATTAAAGATTAGGTTTGAACAGATTGCCTAAATGTAGAAATATGACTAACTTGAGTGTAATATGTACAATTGAAGATACTCAGATGTAATGAGAGACAGACTTGAAGTGATAAATAGAGAGGGGTGCTTGACCTCTTCGTTCCATTTCGATGAGAGCCTTCGAGTATGAAGTCGATGTACGATGCGCATTCGTTGTACGATGCACATTTGTTAGATTTGGGGGTAATTTTGAATTATCCATCTGTCCTTTGCCTTTTGTTTGAAGTTGAAGGAACAGGTCCCATGCCCATAAATTAAACTTCGTCATCCTTTTCATCTTTCTCCTCCTCTTGACCCCATAAATTGTCTCTTGCTCATATTCCTCCTCGTCTCCCTCCTCATCCTCACTCAAATCAATCTATGTCTTTGAATTATCATCAACCAACCTCTCCTCGACTTTGACTGAGACGTAATGTGGCATGTTATGATTTCTCCATCCATCTTCGCATTTCCAGGCCCGTCGATACAAACCTCCTCTAGAGTAATACAGAAAGTCAATCGCCCACCAATTCTTGCATCAATTGATCAAAGTTCCTGAAAATCGTCTTTGTGACGTCCTCGGCTATTTGATATGCCTCTACTAGAGAATCGTAGATGCCTCTCGCTATCGGCGGGCAGGGCTGGCAATAGGTCACTAAGGCATTCTTGTAGATAGGATGAGTATGTACAGTGAGCATTGAGGAGTGACATCATCTTCAGATTCCACCAATCGGATATGAGATAAATCAATGTGCCGCTACCCACCACGTGTCGAGCTCTCAAGGTTTTCAAAATCGAGACTCGAGAGATCTTCCCTGCTCCTTAGCCATCTCTACTTTCTACATCATGCCTTCTTCTTACTAGTCCACCTTTCCTGAAGCTAAATAACTCGAAATTCTTCAAACCCTCAGCAATCTTATAGAGAGATCTACAGATCTGAAGCCTCAGACCTTGAGCGTTAAGCGACGAGGTTAAAAACGGGAATTATCTCCTGCGGACTTCAGACCCTTACCGAGTAAATTGAACATGCTCAAGCCCGATAATTTGTTCAACAAAATAGATCAAGAAGAAGAAGTTGGTAAAAGTGTATAAGATTATGCATTGGAGTTCTCCCACGAGCATCTGCTCTTACTGTGGTGCTGACTCTAAAACGCTGTTGGGTAGGTTTGAAGGAGACTTGAAGTCGAGATATATGTGAGATTGTGTTTTGAAACTTGATCAACAGATCTTTGCTTCTGCAATGTTACTTTGCAATTGAATTCTTCCTCTTCTGCTTTATCTTCTGTCACCACTGACTCAACCCATTTGACCCGGGTCAACCCAGGTCAGGTCAGGTCGGGTCAGGTTGGGTTGGGTCAGGGTTTGGGTCACAAGTACTGGCTTTCGTGTCGGTTCAGCGAAGATCTCGACCCAACCCGACCCAACCCAACCCAACCCTGTGACGGCGGGTTGGCTAGAACATCTCGATTGTGGTAGTTTCCGTAATGACTTTCGACTGAAACCACGATGTAGAGCTTTTGGCTGTTTGGTGTCATCGAGCGACGAGGGAATTGCTGAGAGTGAGAGAGAAGACGAAGTCAGCGTTCTTTCTAATGGTCTGGGAGAGAGAAGCCTTGCAACTGGTGTAGTCATCAACTCTTGATCCAAAACCAATGTAAACAGAAGGGGCACTTGTTCTGATCTCTTTGAAGAACTTTTTCTTCGAGACTTTGTCTGCGAGGCGTCAGCTTCACGACACTGTAGACGAGAAGAAGAGAGGACGAGCTTCTAGAGCAGCCAGATGAGTGCATGTGAGCGCCGAGAGAGTATGGAGACCGAGGTAGTATCTCAACTTTTCTTCTAGACTCTATCTTTGGATCACATCTGAATCAACCTAATCTTTTTCTGGAATGCCAGGAGTCAATTCTATCAAATTACTGACTGGTAAGCAATCACTCAAAGCTGGAACCATGTCCAGTGGAAGGAGGAAGAGAGATAGAGAGAGAGAGAAGTAGCTTGGCTTGTCCTTATCCCGCTTCTTGCCATTGAACCTCTCCATCTCCTCAGGTAACAGTCATCCTGAACTTGCTCAACAGGTAGCAGATCGGTGAGATGAAAGGAGAATGAATAAGAGCGAATAGCGGAGGGAGCTATGACTGAAGCCTCTCTCTACCACCTCTCTCCAGTCTCGGAATTCAATTAACTCCCTGCGTCTGTAAGAAGTTCGCAGATCAATCGATAGACGTTCGCATTGGAACTTCAGTAAGAGATGAAGATGTCTTCGTCTTACAAACTGGCAATTCACCTTTCGTAGATCCAAACGATTCCTTAATGGAATTGTTGATCATTCTTTCAGCCTGTAAAACAGCCAGTGCTAGAAGGATTACAGCTGTCATCCCCGCTTTCCCTTATGCAAGACATGACAAGAAGGACAAATCAAGAGCTCCAATCACTGCTAAATTGGTGGCTAACATGATCACGGTGGCAGGAGCAGATCATGTTATCACTATGGATTTACATGCAAGTCAAATTCAAGGTTTCTTTGATATTCCGGTGGACAATTTGACTAGTGAACCTAGTGTTGCTAGATGGATTAGGACAAATGTTGAAGGTTGGAGAGATGCTATCATCGTTTCTCCTGATGCTGGTGGAGCTAAAAGGTGAGTTACTGGTTGAGAGAGGGAGGAGCAGTCAAGAGAAAGTGAGAGGACGGCAAGCATCAGAGACACGAGAAGGGGAATGGATTTGAGCTTTCCTCGAGGACTGGAACATTCTTATTTATAGTCTGAAAGCTGCTGGGTGGCTCGAGAAGCGATTTCATCGAACTGTGTTTTGCATGTTCTCTTATCTCTCCCAAACCTCTCATCCTTCCCCATCTCGCCCCTCCAGAGCAACCTCTCTAGCGGATCTCATAGGAGTAGATTTCGCGCTTATCAACCGCAACCGAAAACGTGAACAGAACAAGCGTATCCGAGCAGCTCAACGTTCAGCCAAAGGAATTCTATCCACTCAATCTTCATTCTCAGACTTAAGATCAGGTTTAAGCACTCCAATGGAAGCTTCTCTTGCTTCACTTCCACCTCAAGGATCTACCAGTACAAGCGCATCTAGATCAACCAGTATGTCAACAGAAGATAATGGTAGAATCCCACGATCCATTTCAGATGATTTAGGTAGAGTCTCTTTAGATTCTTCAAGCTCTGCTTTAGAAGTTGGAAATGGAAATGGGACAGCAACGGGAAGTAGGCCTCAATTATCACAAATAGCAAATGGAGTTCATCAAAATGAATCTGGTGAATGGGTAGTTCATGATGAAGATGGTAGAAGAATCACAAGTGGTGGAAGTAGATCTAGGGAAAGAAGAGAAACTTATAAAAATCCTATTGGTTCCAATTTTAATTCCAACTCTACTTCAAATATCAGGGAAGAAGAACAGAAAGTTAATGAAGATGATGGAGAAGAAGAAACTAAGATGGAAATCTTAGTTGGAGATGTTGCTGGGAAAGTTGCAATTTTAGTGGATGATATGGTTGATACTGGCCGTACTTTGGCTTTGGCTGCTAAAACTCTTGAAGACGCTGGAGCTGCAAAGGTGTATGCTATTATTAGTCATGGGCTTTTGAGTGGCAAATCTGTGGATTTGATTAAGAAGTTGTGTTTGGAGAAGTTGGTGGTGAGTTTCAAGAGCTGGGAAGGTCTTCTTTGAAAGCTCTGCCTCAGTAGAACGTTTCTTTTGAATCTAATTACTCATCTTTTGTCCCATCCGCTCTGTTCCTCTCATTTTCTTTCTCTCTTCTCACGCCACTCTTGAATTTTCTCTACAACCTTCCTTCTCTCAGGTGACGAACACAGTTGCAAACACAGCCAATTCGGTTGCTTCAGGAGGTAAATTAGAGATTATGGACATCAGTTCTGTCATCGCTGAAAGTATTAGGAGAACTCATCATGGTGAGAGTATTTCGATACTCTTTAGAGAAGACGCAGCTGCTGTCTTCTAGCTCTCTTGGATGTAGGGTTTAGGGCTTCGAAAGTGCTAAGGAGAAAGGAGATCATTTTACTTTATTCCGAATCGTTCTCTTTTAATCAGGCATTCTCAATCGAAATAAAATCAGTTGTTTCTTCGACAATGTGAAAGGAGAAGTCTTGACTATGACAAATGGAAATACAAGAAAGGACTGCGTTCTGATTTGTTTTTGTTTTGGAGAAAATTTACATTTGCTTGAAAGGTGCGATTCATTTTTACTTCCCAAATACCAAACTCTTCTTCTTCTTCTTCAACTCTCTCCTTCAATTTTCTGCTTCATTCTCCACTTCGATATTCTCTAGAGCCCACTTATCCATCTCTTCTTGGACTTCTTCTTGGACTTCTGCAACTTTCTCTTTCTCTTTCTCCGATTCATTTCCTTTAAATTCCTCGTCTTGCACAACGATCTCTTCGATAGAGCTGCTCCCAACACTATGGCCATTCAAGAACAGAGGAGCAGTAGAGGCTGGAGCGACAGTAGAGCCCGATTGTTTGGTAGAGTCGGACTGATTAGTGGTGGAGACCGATGCTTCATCAGGCTTCTGAGTTTGAGTTTTGTAGGGAGGGAGTCCAATTCTTGATAGGAAGTTGTTCTCCCTCTTCCTCTCTTTCTGAGGATTCTGACTAGAAGAATTGGTTTCCTTCCGAAGCGGAGACAGCGGTTTGGTGACTTGCTTTGACGAAGAAGTAGAGGCACGAGATTTGGCTGTTGACTTGACTGGGAAGAGTGGCTTTGGACTAGAGTCTCTATCAGAATCTAGCTCGTCTTCTTCTTCTGAAAGTTCGATTATAGGAGGAGCGGAAGGCTTTTTCGGTTTGAAGGTGAAGGACTTGAGAGGATCTGGAGTTTGAGAGAGGAATTCATCTTCACTGTCTTCATCTTCATCCTGAGCCAGATCGATAACCTCATGGGCTTCCAAAGAGATGAAGCCATTCGGCTTGTCGGTTGGTTTGGACTTCTTACCTTTGGAGGATGCTTTGAACTCGTTGATACTCTTCTTGCCAGAACTGGAAGTGAAGAGTTCCGAAGCCTTCTTCGGTTTCTGCTTGAGCTTCTTGAGAGGCACCGAATCATCTTCGTCAACTTCGTCGGTAAGCCAGTTTGGTTCCGGCTCTTTCTGTTTGAGCTTCTTGAGAGGTACCATATCATCTTCGAAGTCATCTGCAAGCCAGTCTAGATCTGATTCGACCTCTTCAGTTTTGCGTTTCTTGTTTGATGTATCGGACTTGACCTTTGAGTTGGATTTCTGAGCTTGTTTTGTTGAAGAAGTCTTGGTGGAATTAGTAGAAGGCTTGTCTTTCTTGGAGAAACTGTCCAGTCTGTCGAGAAAAGAGGCTGCTAATTCGTCCGACTTTGCTTTCTCCGCTAACTTTGCAGCTGATAAAGGCTTCGGAGGCTTTGGCATTCCTTCTCTACAGCATAGATGTCTACAGGCCATCTTGTCCTTACACGCATGATTGCAGCGGTAGTTTCCATTCGCCAACTTGACAGGTTCGTCTGGTACGATGGAAGAAGGAGTTGTAGTGGACGTTGAGGGTCCAGCTTTTGAAGCGGAAGAAGTTCTTGAGGAAGATACTGAAGGCTGACCCTTCTTGTGAGTTGCTTTCTTGGATGTTGGAGGAGGGGTATCGTCCAAGGAGATGTCGTCAAAGACGTCGACATCGAGTCCCTCCAGTAGCTTCTCCTCCTCCTCGACCCGCATCAGTACCTGAGAGTCTTGGTTCGATTGAGAGATCTGAGGAAGAGAGAAGAATTTAGATTCCACTTCCGGACGAAGTGTTGCTATGATTGAGGAGCCTCTGATGAAAGCAAATGAAAGAGGTAGAAATTAGGATTGAACTTCTGGTCAATATATCTCACACGACAGACTCACGCTATCTCGTCGCATCCCACGATGGTGACGATCTTTTGTGAAGGACGAGTAAGAGGACAGAGGACCGTGAAGGTCTTGTCTCCATTATCGGTTCCGTCAGCTGAGGGTACTAGACGACGAACGGGTAGGCGTCTGTAATCGAAGAACTTAGTGCGAGGACAAAAAGGAGGGAGGGAAGGGATGAGAGAACGTCCCTGAGAATTTGTTTGATCCAAATCGAACTCACAGAATTGTCTGACCCAACAGTTAAGCAGCAGATGAAGAAAGGCACGTTGGTCTCTCTCTTTGTAAACCGAAGCTGATCACTAGACTTCAGGCCGACAGTGATACTGCAGCTCACTTCGACCGCGTCTGAGAGCTTTCTGAAGTACATTTGTTCCACGGAGAGATGAAAGCTCGGGAGAGAACGAGCAGCAGCCACGATCTTGTTTCCGAAGGGAGCGTTTCTGGAGAGGAGCATCTCGACTCTTCTGGGATTGGCTTGGGCTAAGCTCTCCAGAGTCGACAGACCTGCTCCAGCGAGGACTTTGATGCTCTTCTCTCCGATGCCTTCGATTTGACGGAGAACGACAGGAGAAGCGTCCCAAGCTCTGCCATTGACGGAGCGAAGAAGTTCGAACGCTGATCTGGTGGTTCCTCCATCTCTTTGCAAGAGAGCAACGTCCATAGTCGCTCTCAAGATCCGCGAAGAATGACGAAAGATGGCGAGAGCATCAGCTCCAGGGTTGACTGGAATGTTTCCCGTGTTGAGCACTTCACCTGAAGATGCACAGAAAGGAGAGAGGCAGAGAGGAGAGTGTCAATAAAATGAAAGACGACAGAAAAGTTTCGAAATCGAACTCACCGAATGAAATTCCAGCTAAGGTAATTTGCAGAAGGAGAGAGATCTTGTCCTTGCGGTCGGCGATCTTTGCAGGAGGGAAACGAATCTCTTGATGCGCCCTTGCCTTGACGTAAGCTGACTTCTCTCCTTGTCGCATTCTGATGTCTTCGAACTCTTCAGCCTCACAAAGAAGGGTGATAAGATCTCGAACAGAAGAATTCGTCTTCACCTGCGAGAGCTTGAGCATCGTTCCATAGCGCAGGAAGTACTTCGCGAGAATCTCTCCCAAGTCAGTAGACATGATAGGAGACGAGCCTGCCACTCCTGGCGCATCCAAGAACTTGTGCTCCTTGAGTTTCGAGATGGCGTTCTCGCAGATCGATCTGAGCAAAGCTTCAGGAGAAGCGTGAGGATCTGCTCCCTCCAACTTGTAGTAGCTCGGATTCTTCGCTAGCCTGACCCAAAGATAGGTTCCTGTAAGGAGTCGGGAGCAGCAAGAAGGGTCGGATCGAGAAAAGCTGGCAACTCTGCTCTTTCGTTTCACTCACCTCTGACCCATCTTTGAATCATGTCAATGCTAGAGTTGCCGCTGAGAGTCACTTCAGCTGTGATGTGCTCTTTGAGTTCTAGGTGAAGAGAGGACTCGATCGTCGTTCGACCCGTAGCCAGATCGGTGTAGTGTCCTTTCATCTTTTGTTCACAAAGAACGACGCAGACTCCTTCGACATCGTACTGAGGTCTTCCAGCTCTACCTACGAATTGTGAGTGGGAGATTCAGATGACGGAGAACGTAAAGATCACAGCATCAGAGAACTGGCTCAGCTCAAAGATGAAGATCAGGAGAACAACTCACCAAGAGCTTGAAAGAAATCCAAGTCTGACATCTCTGACCAAGAAGCACCGGTGAAGACTCTCGTTCCACGAATGATGACGCAGTAGGCTGGAAGATTCACGCCGGTCGCTAGAGTCGACGTTGAACCTGGTAGATAAGGAAGGAAAGCAGTATCAGAGTTCAATTCGTCGAAAGAGAAAGAAGAAGTGACTGCATCGAATGACCAGACTCGATGGAGTCGCCTAGCGAGAATGGAAAGTTGGTCTTCTCACTCACACAAAGCTCCCATTTTGCCTTCTCTGAAAGTGGCTTCGACAGTTCTTCTATCATCGACAGAAAGTCCAGCATGATGTACTCCGATACCTTGAAGGGCCAATTCTTGAAGCTTGGGATCGTCAAAACGACCTTCAAGGCTGAGAGAGGGGGAAAGAAGAGACATTTTCAATAAATTGACCTCTTAGCTTCTGATGCGATTCGGACTCACCCTCTAGGCTTGTCCCATGGAAGACGTTTTCCTGCACTTGACAAGGCAGAGTAGTCTTTGGCTACACGACTAGCAGCTTCGACTGTAGCTTTCCTCGTAGCAACGAAGATGAGGCAAGGCTTACGAGCCGAGTGCTCCGAGATGATGTCCATCAGCTTTGGGTTGAGAGAAGCGGAGAAAGCGAATTCATCCTTGGCATTGGGGTATCCGTAAATGAATTTCTTGAGAGGACAAGGTCTGAAGTCGTCTCCAAAAGTGAAGACTTTGGCAGTTTGAGAGCTTCCACTCCAACTCTTGTCTCCACCAATCCACTCGGCGATCTGCCAACAAGAATAGAAAAGGAACGGAAGTCAGCAAAAGATGTCAGCAATAAGCTCGTTCGAGACACTGTCAGCCTCATTAGAACCTACGTCCTCGATGTTTGGAATCGTAGCGGACAAAGCTAAGAATCGAATCCCAGAGCCATAAGCTTTCATTCTTGATACGATGACTTCCAATCTTGGTCCTCTTGACAGTTCGTGAAGGATGTGAACTTCATCCAGAAGCAAAAGAGAAAGAGAATCGAGGATTCTTTGATGATCTTTCCATCTTCTAGTGAGGCTATCCCACTTTTCCTGTGATTCGAAAGAAGGCAGAATCTCAGATTACATTCTCGCTGCCTCCTCGCATCGTTGTATTTCATCTTGAGCTAAATACTCACTGGAGTAGTAATAATGATTCTAGCTTTCTTGGCAGCTCCAAGTCCGGCAAAATCAGTATCTCCCTGATAATGAAGGAACGAGGTGAGTAACTCGTCTTCTCCTTAAGTCAACAATTTACGGATCAGTCGATCGTCGTCTTCTTTTGTCAACGGCAGCCCTCTGCACGTCTTCAACCCAACCGCCATCCTCGTCGTGATTCCCAAGAGAGAGTCAAGTCATGGCTTACAGTCAATTCAACAACTGAAGCCAAGGCCGAAAACTTCCTAGACCAATCGTGGAAGCGTTCCGATGTTAGCGCTTTGGTGGGAGCGAGATAGACGGCCTGCAGAAGAGAAGCAAGATGTCAGAAACGAATCTCAGATGCTGAAAAGTTGGATGTATGCGGCAGTAAATGAGTGTACTTCCTATCTTCACTGTCAGCTTGCGTGCTTGCTACGCTTTAAAGTTCTCCCAGTTGTCTGGAGAGAGTTCAGTCACTTGGACTTACTTTTGAAGTCGAGCTGGTCATCAGCAGACGAATGATGGCGAGCTCGAAGATCACGGTCTTACCAGAACCAGTAGGAGCAGAAACGCATACATTCTCATCAGTTTCGAGAGCCTGGCATTTGAAAAGAGAAGGGAAAAAATTCAGAGAAAGAGAGGATTGGAGCAAAGATCGACGAAAGTATACGAACCGTCTCCAAGATTGTGCTCTGAACAGCGTTGAAAGCTGGGAACGGGAACATGCTACGGTACTGATCCGCTGTCAAATTGTATGAAAGGTGAGATATGTCAGTAGTTGAAAGATGAGAGAGACTTATCGTCGAAGGACTCACGCAACATCGAGACCGGACGTAACTGAATTCCATGTTTGTTCTTCGGAGCTTTGGTGTTGTTGGTGTTCGTATTGCGTTGCTGAAAGTTCTGCTCTCTTACTCTTGAGTCTCTTTGAACGTTAGGAGTTACTGAAGGTTGAGCTTGAGGTTGACTGAGCATGAAGTTGTTCTGAGGAGTAGGAGAGGAGTAGTCCGCAGCGGAAGGAGGATTCATTCCGAAATCGAAATGATTACCAGCCTGATTTTCTTCGTAATAGTGTTCTTGAAAGTAATCCGAGCTGTATTGAGAAAGTGATTGTTGTTGGCCTTGAAGAAGAAACTGATCAGAGTAGGCAGCTTGATATTCATCATCTTGAGAGGCATCGTAGTAAGCCTCATTCTCAAGAGGATAACCCTGACCTTGAGAGTTGTAGTTACTGGCAGTTTGATCGAAAGAGAATTCTTCCTTTGGTTGTTCTCTAGCTCTTTGAAGAGTGCCTTCATCTTCAAAGAAACCCGACATGGTGGCGGACTAGTGGTGGGTGGGAAGAAGAAGAAAAGGCAAAGGAAATCTCTTGAAACCACTTACCACAAGACCTCTCGACCAACTTCTCAAGTCAAGTTTCTGGACATCTTCAAAACCTACAGCAAATATTCAAGGAAGTCTTGTAGGGAGCAGCTTTTAGGATCTCTCTCCTTTGGTTCTCTCTTACTGTCTTTCTACACGCAGTCATGCTTCGTCACGCTGCCATAAGGCGACTGATAGCTCCAACAAGCAGAGTTCAGCTTTCAAATATAAAGAGTCTGACCACCTCATCAGCAGCCTCTTCAGAGACGACTCGACCTCGAATCATCTTTTCAGGAATCCAACCGACTGGAGTCCCTCACGTAAGTTCTTCTTTGTCCTCCTCCACCTTCATACCGCTGCTTCTTCATCTTCTCACCTACTCTTGATACAATTCAACAGCTAGGAAACTATCTAGGAGCTCTTCGGAACTGGGTAGACCTTCAAGAATCAGCCTCTCCTTCGGATGACTTGATTTTCAGCATAGTTGGATTGCACGCTTTAACAATGCCTCAAGATCCAAAGACTCTCCTGAACGAAAGAACAGATCTGATGGCTACTCTATTAGCTATAGGCTTGGATCCCGAGAGATGTACTATCTTCCATCAGGATGAGGTGAGTGGGGACTTCTTTTTCTCTTGCGTCAGGAAGATTTGTCTGACCTCTTCATCTGCTTTTTCCTTCTCCTCAACAAGGTACCTGAACACGCGGAACTGGCTTGGATTCTTAATTGTATCACGCCTTTTGGGAAATTGAATCGAATGACTACTTGGAAGGTGGGTAGAGTTCAAGGACCTTTTCTCTTTCTGTCTCCTTTCAACTGATCTTCTTTGAACGTTCTTTCTCTCTCTCCCTCCGGCTATAGTCAAAGCTAGCGACAGCGAAACATCAAGGATCTCTTTCCGATGTTGACGAGTCGCAGTTGTCTCTGGGTTTGTTTGCTTACCCAGTCTTACAAGCTGCAGACATTCTTCTGTACAAGTGAGTTCCTTTTCCTCTGCAAATAACCACTCTCTTTGGATGACTGCTCAATCAAACGACTCAATCTATCTGTTCTATTTCTTCTGCAGGGCCACCCACGTCCCAGTAGGAGAGGATCAAGTCCAACACTTAGAACTTTCCAGAGACATCGCCGCGATTTTCAATCGAAACTTCTCAAAGAAGAAGCATTTCTTCCCTTTACCTCAGCACATCATCAGTGAGTCTTTCTTGAATCTTATGAGCCTATCGTCTTTTCTTCAAGAGTTGTGAAAATCTGCCAACTCTTCTTCCACCCCATCTCCTTCTCGATCTCCTCGTCTTTCTACTGTCATTCCTTCCCTCATCACCTAACAGCTCCAACAAAACGAATCCTATCTCTCAGCAACCCATCCGAAAAGATGTCAAAATCTTCACCGGACCTCAATTCCAGAATTTCGATCACCGATTCAGATTCACAAATCCGTTCCAAGATCAAGAAGAGTATGACGGATTCGGATTCGATTCTCTCTTATTCACCAACCGAAAGGCCTGGAATTTCAAATCTTCTATTGATTCTATCTTCCCTCTCTAAATCGGAACCAATCCGAACACCTTCAGAAATGGCTGAAGAATTGAATCAAATCTCTCCAGGTGGATCTAAAGTTTTAAAAGAGGCTTTGAAGGAAAAAGTGATAGAAGAATTGAAACCTATCAGAGAAAAGTTTCACCAACTCAAAGAAGATAGATCTTTTTTGGAAGGAATAGAAAAGAAAGGAAGAGAGAAAGCTAGATTGAAAGCGGCCGAGAATTTGGAACAGATCAAAAGATTGGTGGGATTGTTGAGGTGATTTTTTATGCTTTGTATTTAAGAGTCTTTTTTGCGAATCGAGATAGAAGATTCTTTCCGTGAATTGAGATGAAAGCTAACAGGAGGGAGGTGTCGCCTTAACTCAAGTGAAGGGCGGCCAGAGGTTTGAAAGATTGTTCAAAAACTCAACAAGGGAAAGAGACGATATATCAGTCTTTTGAAGATGATATATAGGGGAGAGGAGAGGTAGTGTGGGAAAGAAAGGACGACTCTCAAACGCAACGATCGTCTCTGTCGACTCGTGCTCTCTGTGATCCTTCCTCTTCTCTGCCCAAGACATCTCAATCTTCAAACCTTCAAACCTTCAAAGAATACAATAAAAATATAGAATCGAAACTCCTCAAAAGAGAAGGAGAGAGTGCTGATACAAAAACATCACAAGAACATAAAAAATCATACAACTTCTTCGATAAAAAGTTGAAGCAAATCGATACAGTTGAGAAATTGCAACAGCGTGCAGGTAGCTACACGTCAACAAAGACGAAAGTTCACAAGAGAGAGAAAGAGAAAGAAGAGAGGGGGAAGAAGAGAAGAGAAAAGATCAGCAACTCGAGCCCACAATCCTGAAAAAGACATCAACTCTTCTCCCAAGCTTCTCCTTCTCTTCACTATTTCATGTTTTCAGATAACGTGCCCGAATTATGTGAGCTGGTCCGGGCGTTTTCGGCATGTGTTTTCTACGCAGACCGTCGTGATGGGTATCATCATTCGAAAATAGTTTTGAAGGATGTGTTGTTGCAAGTTCTCTTTCCCCTCTTATCCTCTCCTATTACCACTTCTTCCCTCTCCTAGTCCTTCCATCGAGAAAAAAAGGCTGTGACTCACCATTACAATGTCAACGAGACATAGGTTGTTACAAAAGAAGAGTACAATTGCGAGTACCATTACAGTGATTCAAGGAAATACGACCTCGCAACTTGATCCGATGATGCGCGCGCACACTTCCGAGAACCTATTGCTACATCGTCTGAATAGAAATAGAGAAAAAGGGGCGAATGAAGCAAAGGGGAGAGTTTAGAAACAAGCCTCAAATAAATTGAGAGCTTCGAACAAAAAACTGGCTTCTCCTCATCCGAGGCTGACGCCCATTTCCATTATAATCTCATTTTCTTCATTAAGAAGAAAAGACGTTTTGCGCTCATTTATCAGCCATTTGATCACCTCATTTGAGAGCATTGTAAGTACTCTCTTTTTATCGGTCGGTAATTCCAGCGTAGAAAACTTTGTTTTAAACACTGAATAATCACTGCTATCGTCTTTATCAGAAGAATCCACTCCTTTCACACCCTTTAGAAACTGTTGGGTTAACTCACTAGTTTTGTGAAGGTTAGAGGGACAGGGTCAACTCTGAAAAGACCAGAACGAAGTGATCTCACAAAGGAGACTCTGAACCAATGGGCTGCAGAGAGTGGCACTTGCGTCCACCATGAAATCTTTAAAAAAGACTGAAGAGAGTGAGAGGGGAATTAAAGAGAAGCGGTAGTATGAGCTGGAGAGTCAGTCACCTGTTGAAAAACTTCCCTTCCTCCTCCTAATTCCAGACAATTGGCGTACGCGGTCAGGAGCGCATTTATCGCGAATAAGTGACCGCGAGACTCTAGTTTGTATTATAAAGCTATTCTGTTATTCACAGCATCATCCCACGCACGCACGACTAAAGCCTTGGAAAGCGAGAGCTTCACATCCTTCTCTTCTTCTTTCCTGTCCATCCCACCGAGTCTCATTTGCTGAACTCACCATAGGATTACATGCAATACAAGTTGAAAGGCTATGCTACAAAAGATTGAATGAATTGAAAATACCTGAATGGAAGAATTGGAAAAAAACATGAAGAAAATGGTCAGTTTCCAATTCTTCCATCTGTGTTGTTGGAATGGGAATCGGTTTGTCCTTGTCTTGTGACTTTAGTCTCAGGTGATTCAGATATAATTGATGATGGATACGCTTTCATAGAATATCAAGCGTTGGTAAAACCTAGTTTTAATCTTTGAAAAAAGCTCAGACAAGGATTGGATGAAATGTTCTTATAACTCACATTGTGGACCCGAATTGACTTCTTTGAGACATTCTTGAAAACTAAACTTGACTCTGGCTTTGGCTAAGGAGAGGAAAGAAATTGAATCCAAGAATGGAAAGGGAAGAAGATGTTGGTGGTGAAGAAGAAGAAGAACTTGATTCCCTCTGCTTATAGCCACACGACCACGTGGCGCTCTTCAGTCAAATTCAGCTTCGGAGCATCTTGACCTCACACACCCAAACCAAATCCAGCCATGTCAAAAGAAGAATCCAAGAAAGAAAAGAAATCCAAGAGAAAATCTTTAGCGACTTCAGAGGGAGAAAGTTCTGCTATGCAAGTTGATGAACCGGTCATAGCCGAAGGTGAAGGGGATTCTTCAATTCTAAAGAAAGAGAAGAAAGACAAGAAGGAAAAGAAAAAGAAGGACAAGGAAGCGGTAGATGCAGATGTCACAATGAATGATGCAGATGACGCAAATCAGAAGGAAAAACCTGAAATCCCTGCTGAAGCTATTAGTCCCATCGCTCGTGAGTATCAAGAGGGAGAGGGAGAGGGAGAGGGAGAGACACGCAGACAGAGGAAATGGGTCCGAGAGATGGAATCAGTTGGCAACGAAGGGTTTGTTTAGTCTTAGTGCACAACGCGAGGGATGAAACAAGTGTTGGGAAAACTTCAAGAATCTGCATGGAACCCATCCGACGAATTGGACAGGAGAAGAGATCAAGTTAGGTAGGCAAGGCAAGGATCGTCTTGAACCTCTTCCTCCCCTCTATCCTACCCTCTTTCCTGCTCACTTTCAACTTTCCCCAAACGCCTTTTCGAAGTCCTAGAAGATCTAAACACATCAATCCACAGTGTATCCTCAGCCAGCTTCCTGACTCGGATCTCCACAATCCTTCTCCCCCTTCTCTTTTTCAAACTATAACAGATCCACTAGCCCAAAAGAAACTCTCGAAAAAGGTTTACAAAACCATTAAAAAGGCTTCCAAGTCTCGTGGTCATGTGAAAAGAGGGGTGAAAGAGGTTGTCAAATGTCTACGCAAAGGAGAGAAGGGGTGAGTTTGAAACCGAGAAACCCCACCAAGTCGAAAGGACTTTTTCGAGGTCTTTCCCCCTTTCTTTTCTGTTTTCTCTCAATGGTTTTAACCCTCTCCTCCTACTTACTCTCATCCCTTTCTCCCTCTCCTCCTCTCCAACACCCTTTTCCCCTCCTCTCTCCCAACCCCCTCTTCTCGCATCATCTCAGTCTAGTAATCCTAGCAGGAGACATTTCCCCCATGGACATCCTATCTCACATTCCATTACTTTGTGAAGAAACCGACAATGGTTACATTTTCGTGACTTCAAAGGATTCTTTAGGTGCTGCTTCAAGTACCAAGAGACCCACTTCTTGTGTCATGATCGTACCTGGTGGCGGAAAGAAAGCTGCCGCTGCTAAAGCTAAATCAGGAAAAGAAGAAGTGAAAGGAGAGGATTATATGGAAGAATATCAGGGAGTTTTGAAGGAGGTTAAGGAATTGGTGAGTTGTGAGAGAGACGCGTTTTGGTGTGGAGGGGGGGGGTTTCCAGCAGAAAAAGCAGGTGGAATTGGATTGCTAACCTTCTTTTCTTTTTGTCTTTCTTTCTTGATTGATTGCTTGTAGGATGAAAAGGTTGCTTTTGCTTAAAGCCAGGGTTCTTTCGTGTAAAAGAATTGTTGGATCCTCCAAAAAAACCTTCCATCTACCTTATCTCTTCAACACTTCCCAACTTTACTTCCCTCTTCCTTGTCCTTTGCTCTTCATCTCTAATCCGACAGACTCCTTCCCACCCCCTGTCACCCATCCTTAGCTCTTCTCCTGCCAGTTTCTGCCTTTAGTTTTTCGTATTTCTTGTAATTCTAGTTCTCAGTCAAATAAACCATTTCAAACTTTCAACCTGACTTCGGAAAGTCTCAATACCACCACTTCTTGATCATCTCATCAGACATGGTCAAGAGAAAGATTGGTCGCACAGAAGGAATTTTTCAGGAAAACAGCTGATCAAGAGAAGTCAAGGATTCAAGTTTTTGAAAGGGGGGGAGGTGTGGAAATCATAACGTAAGTGAGAAAAACAAAAAAAAAAGATGGTGGATTAAAAAACAAATTGAATTTTTGAGGAGAGGGAGAGAAAAGAGAGACCGAGTGAGAGAGAAATAGTTCTTGGAGGGATAAACCGAGAGTAAGGTGAAACCAGAGACAGAAATTATAGAGTCTTAAGGAGAAGTAAACGATACGATAATGAGGGGGTTGAAAAGAGAATTTAGATTCAAATGAGCGGAGAGAATGGGGACACGTTCTTTTTGCTTTATTTGATGTTTCAAATTTTAGATGTTGAACATTTCATTTAGATTTTGACGTAGATTTCGTATGATGAGTAAAGTTTTAGATATTGAGAGACTTTGATCTTGAAAGGTTCACTTGCTTCCACCAGTAGATTGCCTTGATCTTCTAATCCTGTCGACTCTATCAGAATAAGAATTTCCACCAGAAGCATGATTTTCATAAGTAGCAAATACGCTACCGAAACCACTTTCAGGTCTTGATTTTCCATTGGCGTCGTTTGAATTTGAATCGGCATAATTTCCTAGAGCACTTGCAGCTCTTGGAGGAAGAGCCCCATCATTTGCTGAAAGGTTCAAAGACAATTGAGGCGCAGGACTACTAGGTCTTGCTCTCATTGATTGACTAGATGAACCGCCAAGTCCGAATTCTCTGTTGGCTGCTGAGACGAGTTGGTTCTTCAATTTGAGAGATGATCCTCCACTAGACATTCTCTTGTGAATACGAGGAGCTGTCTTCTGATGATGATGATGCTTGTGAGCCAAAGATCCAACGTCGTGTTTCCCGTCGCAGCAAGCCCTCACGTTCTGGAGAGATAGAAGAATCAAGAGAACGAAAAGATTGATCAGTCTGACGAACCCTATGCAAGAATTCAACTTGAGCCTCGATACTCACATCTAAACCTTCATAACCATCTTTTCCATCTTCTTCCAACATCTGCTCTGCTGACTTCAATCTAGGGTCCGAATTCCAAGTGGCAGCCTTGTTTGAATTCCTATTCGGAGTCGCATCTCCCCAGCTATCATCGCCCTCCAATCCACTAGAGAAACCAAAGAGTTCAGAGGCTCTTGGTCTTTGAGAAGTGACAGGTGGGGCCAGCATTGAAGAGCTGCTAGATCTAACGGACGACTTTCTTGGACTTTGAGGTACAGAACCATTGGCTTGAGATTCTTGCATGGCGAGATACTCGTGAGCTGCAGTATCTCTACGCTTCGATCTGGAAGTGCTCAAAACGCTTCCAGCCGAGATTGAACTTCCTCTGGGTCTTGGAGTCGAATCCAACCCGTTGGAGTCTTCGTTGAGAGTTTCGGAAGACTTGAGACCTAGCTTGCTGAAACTTCTTGCAGGTGATAGCATCCTGAGTTTGCTCCCACCAGACTTGTTGGTATCAGTAGTCCTGGACCTTTGACGTCTCGTCGTTGCTGGAGTAAAGGTCTCGTCTCCTTCTTCCGTCTGTCCGAGGGCGGCAGTAGCCATCATCTTGTTAGTTTGATTGGGCCTTCTGGCGACTAGGTAGTCTAGAGCAGTGATCCAGGATTCGTGAGTCTCTCTGTTGGGAGCAGTCACCTTCATGTCTCGATCTTTGGTCTTCAAGATGATGCTCAAGTGGTACAGTCCAGGAGGGTTGTGATTGTTGTCCTCTACCACTCTCACTTCGTCGAACACTGCATTCTTGGAGATTCCAGACTTGACTTCATCAGCTCCAGGATCGTCGACTTGCCAGTAAACCATGTTGGTGTAAGGATGTAGCCAGAAGTATCTCCTGTGTCTCTTGTCTGAATGTCCAGCTCGACCCATAGACTTCCTAGTGTATTTCCAAAGGAAGCTACCTATCATCGAAGTCATGATGGATCTCATGACCTCTGGATCCATAGAATCAGCGTTCGCTCCTCCTACCCTTCTGGTTCCATCCTCGGCGATGAGGTCAGAGGCGTGAGAGGAAGAGACCGACATTCTCTCACTAGCTAGAGAAGTGACGTCCGAAGCGAAAGAAGCAGCAGAAGATGCCATGCGTTGCTTTCCTTTGATAGACCTCGCAGAAGAGACACTCTTTCTCCTTCCAAGAGAAGCAGCTTCGCTAGCAGTCATTCCAGAGGTCGTGTCCGTAGAGATGGTACGTTGTCTTCTGGCGCTGATGATCGAAGCAGCCCCAGTACCACGCAGGCTGGAATTGGCTGGTCCGTTGTAGGCAGAAGGAGGAGCAGAAGCGCCTGAAAGTCGGGAAGAAGGTCGATCGCCTGGGACTTGAAGATGACCTCCACTGGCCCTGGCAGCTCGTTGAACTAGAGCGGCAGGAGGTGGAGAAGTTGATCTGGCTGGAGGAGGTGCACTCGAGGTGGCTGAGCGTTTGACAGGTAGACCAGGAGGAGGTGGCATGCTTGGAGGAGGTGGAAGAGCCATGACTGGAGGTTTCGTCCTGTCTGGAATGACTTCTGGAGTTGGAGCCGACTTGTCCATTCCAGCGTGGGAGTAGTTGGAGTCTGTGGAAAACCTTCTTCCAGCGTTGTGACCAGGTAGCATCGCTCCAACAGTGTACATCGTTGGAGCTGGACTCTCTGCTCGAGCGGAACCTCCATCTCTGTTGCCTCCAAAGGTTGAGATCGAATCTCGTGGCCTCTGGACTGAGTTTCGATGTCCTCCCAGAATGACGATTCCGTTTCCACCTTGGGCGAGCATGCCCTCTCGTTCTGGATTAGCCTCGGTTCTTGTGGCGTCGGTGAGAGCTGAAGGTGGCCTAGTGATTGCTGTCTCTGGATCGGCGTGAGCACTGTCGAACATGCGTCGCTGCTGCTGCTGCTGGTAAGAAGACCAGAGCGCGTCGTCAGTTTGACAAGAAGTGTCTTTGAGATCGGCAAGGACCACCTTCTTGATCCCAACTTCAGGAACGCTCTCGTCTTGAGGTGTCTTGGGAGAATCCGCTTCGCTTCCAGAGGTGGAAACTTCTCTAGTAAGAGGTTGAGCACCATCTGAACTGACACGAAGACCAGATGGATGGAGGTGAATGTCTGAAGTGGCATCCTCAAACTCGTCCGCCTCGGCAGCTTCTTCCTGCTTTCTGATCTCTTCCCTCTCCCTTTCTCTCTCTCGTTCCTCGGCGGCAGCTACTGCAGCAGCAGCAGCGACCAATTGAGCTTTCGTAGAGGCGAGCTCCTGAGTCTTGAAAGCGTGAGCGGATTGAGAGGAGCCAAGCTCGTGCTGGGAGGTTTGAAGTTGAGCTTTGAGACTGTCGAGTTCTGACCTGAGTCTCTCGATTTCCTCCCCAGAAGACTTGATGAGGGCGTCTCTTTCAGTAATGCTCTGCTTGAAGACTGCTTCAACCCTAGAGACGTAGTCCTTGTTGGTTGCTTCGATGTCTCCAATGTAAGACTCGTGCTCCTCTTCCTTCTCAGCCAATGTCTGTGCCAAGTTTGTGGCATGAGATGTATCTCTGCGATCCAGTTCTGACATATGAGCTCGATCCTTCTCAGCCAGCAGAGCGGCGTGCTGAGCTTCCAATTTGGATAGTTCTGACTTGCCCAGATCTACCTGCTCTGCTAGAGATTTGGTGTGACGAGACCTGGCTTCGGCTAGACCTGCTTCGTGGATTTTGGTCCTTTCTGCTAGAGCGGTGGCCAGAGCGGAAGCTGCAATCAGGTCTCTAGAGGAAAGAGCCTGTTCGTGTTGATCCTCAAGGGAAGAGATCGCTTTCGAGTGATTCTCCTTGAGCAAAGAGATAGCAGAGCTGTGAGTAGCATCCTTTTGAGAAAGAGCCAGGCTGTGGGCTTTCTCTCTCTCAGCTAGATTGTCAGCGTGAACTGTATCCTTGTCCATGAGTTGAGCAGCGTGGGCTTTCTGCTTATCGGTCATCGAGTTGATGTGACGATTCTCTTGATCGGAAAGTACCTTGGCGTGAGATTGGTCTCTAGCCAGCAGAGAGGCAGCGTGGTCCTGTTCTTTGAGAGACAGAGCTTTCGAGTGAGCTTCATCTTTCGCAGAAAGAGCTGCTGAGTGAAGCTGATCTCTCTCGAGCAGCGCGGGTCCGACTAGATCGACTGAAGGTTGAGGTTCGGTGGCAGTAGCCATCTCAGCCATTTCAGGTCCATCTGACATTCTCTGAGTTCCTTCAGAGTTGCCGAAGGTCTCTTCCTCTTCCAAAAGATGATTAGAGAGGGGAGCTCTGGTAGCAGAGTCGTCAGGTCCTGCCAGTCCAGATAGTTCATCTCCCAAAGCCCCAGCTTCGATGATAGAAGAAGCGGGCCTCTTGGATCTAACCTGATCATGGCCTAGAGAAGAGTTCCCGTCTAGAGAGACCTTGTCCTCGGCTGAGTTGTAGTCATCATCTTCGTCTTCAGCAGTGACAGATCCTCGAGCTAAAGGACTTCCTCTGCCAACATCGCCTTGAGAGCGGACAGCTGACCTTCGACCTCTTCCTGACTTGCGCGTGCCTGTAGGAGGAGGAGTGGTAGAAGCGAAGGCAGGGTCGATTCCTTGAGAAGATCCTGTCGAGTGGTCTGCTGCTGCGAGGTCGAGGTTCGAATCGCCTAGTTCTGGCTCTTCTCCGTCAAACTCCTCATCCTCATCCTCGACATCCTCCTGAGACGCTCCTCTTCTTCGTCCAAGACCCAATCTGCTGGCGAAGGAGGGTCTAGTAGAGCTCTTGGGGATTCGGCCTCTCATCTTGGCGAGACTCTTCGCAGAGGCTGAAGTCCTGGGTTCTTCATTCCAATCTGTCTCGTCATCCTCATCTGAAGATTCCTCGGACTCGGCAGGAGCATCGACTCCAGCTTTGGCTAGCAGCTTCCTGAGCTCCTCATTCTTCTCTCTTTGACGCTTCTTGTCAGCCAGCTCCTTTCCAGCCTTTTTCTGAGCCAGAGCTAGCTTTCCTCTGAGATCCTGAACCTCTCGGTTTCCGACCAATCTGCTTCCGAGCGGAGAAGCGCTGTGAGAGACTTCGTCAGAGAAAGTGGAAGCATCGGCGCTTGGGCTGGCGGGATCGCTGAGACCCAGCTTCCTTCTGTTTCCGATGTCTCCGAACCTAGGATCTTCGTTCTCGATTCCTTCTTGCTCTGGAGATTCCATGATGACTCCAGAATTGCTGACGCTCCTAGAAATGTTGCTTCTGTCTTGTAGCCTGTCCTTGATAGTCTTGAGTTGAGCTTGAAGGTCACTGTTGTCTCTCTTCATCGTAGCTTGTTCCTTGCGAGCAAGAGCACCATCTGTATCTCTTTGGGTTCGTAGCTTCTCCAGTTCAGCGTTCATATCTTCATTCTCGACTCTTTGAGCGTCGTTGACTTCCCGAGCTTTGGAGAGATCTCTGCTGAACTTGTTCTTGTCGGCTTCGGCTCTGCGAAGAGCTGATGAGGTTGATTCTAGCTTCTCTTCGAGTTCCTGGCGTGCGACATCGAGATCCCAGTTCTCCTGCTTGAGTGAATCTGGAGATGCAGAGGGGTGGGTAAGGGAGAGGGAAATTTCAGAACCTGATCTTGCGAACCTCTAAAACCCGAAGGGTAAAAGAGAAGCCAGTAGACCCTCCAGCACTCCGCGATATTCCTGTTCTCTTATCTAGATCTGGTGTTCTTTCCCATGCCGAAATCATCTTTCGAATCCCCTGCTTTCATTTTGCGAGCAACGCGGCTCTGACTTTCCTTCCTCCTATCCTCGAAACTTCTAGCTCCTCGCTCTCTACCGTGTAAACTCACCTTCGCTTTCAATCAAAGCCAGAGCTCTCGGTTTCCAAGTTGCCACTTCTTTCTCCGTTTCTCCAATCTTCTTCCTGAGCAGAGCTATCTCCGCGTCTCTCTCTACCAATAGGGCGCTGATCCTCCTAACCTCATTCAGCAGTCCCTTGTGAACCTCTTCTCTGAATTCTTGATCTCCTTCACTCTGCCTAGCTGCGTTGTTCCTTGCTCTTCTGTCCGATTGTCTAGGAGTTGGTTGACCAGGAATGGACCCGAGCATACCAGAGGATGAGGAGGAAGAGACGTTCCCAATAGAAGTGTTGGGATTGAGATTGGAGGAGCGAGCTGGAGTTCCCATACCGGCGGGAGAAGAGTGCTCTTTTGAGAGGAATGAGAAAGCGTTGGTCTGCTTGGAGGGAGACATTGGAATGCTTTGCACAGGAGTAGAACTGGCTCCTAGCTCTAGCAAGATTTCTGCAGTCTTTGATTCCATCAGTTCTACCTCCCCGTCAATCTTCCCCCTGAGCTCTTGGATTCTGAACTTGGATTCCTCTAGGGTACCATCTCCACTTGGGTCTTCCTGGTAAGAGAGGACCTCTTCCAATTCTTCTCTGAGTTCCTCGATCTTGCGCTTCTGACCCAACAGTTCCTGTCCTAACCTACCAGCAGCGTGTACTCGGTCTTGATTGTCTGATAAAAGTGTTTGAAGTTTCTGAGTACATTGCTTTGAGGCAGCTACAGTCTGAGCTGCGGAAGAAGAAGGACCTCCATTGTAGGCGTAGAGAGCATCGCTGTGGTTTGGGTCGAGGTCCTCTCCTGAGTCGTCTGAATCTGAAGATGAAGGGCTTGTACTGGAGCTTTGAAGCACTTGATTTCCGTTGTTGGTAGTAGAGTGATTGAAACCTAAAGATGATTTGGATCTTTGCTTGTGAACTGTGGGCGAGTCTGGAGCTGGCTTCATGTTGGTGTTGTTGTTTGGGTGAGCTGATTGAAGGTTCGATCTTGAGCCAGGTCTTTGAGGTGGTGGTTTGTAGGAGAGACCAGCTCCATCTACATCCATGATTGGATGCTTGAAACGATTTCTGAAGGATGAGGAGGTCGTGAAATGAGAGGGTGCTGGTGGGAAGGTTATTGGGCGAGACAGAGCGAGAGAGGGGTCTCTCTCATTACCCCCTTGAAATTTGGGCCCCACTCTCGTTCAGCCTAAAAGCACGTTCTTTGGTTGAAGAAATGAAATTGAAATCCACTCTGAACTATCTTTCAAGCAATTTCAAGAGGAAGCAGCAAGTAAAGTGCAACTCAGAGGGGGACAGAAAGAGGATAACAACAGTTAATCAAACTTCTCTATTCCTCATCTCTTCTTCCTTCATGAATTATCCGTCACTCTTTTCATCTCAATGTAATTCTGAAATATCCCGATCAACTCGAAACAGCGTGTTCTTGACAAGAGGCATCGTAATTCGTACACGTGACTACTCCAGCTTCCTCTTGACAACTCTCATGTATCCAGTGTCCGTAGTACCGAAAGTTGAACCTCCCCTTCCCTTCGCCTTTTCGATACCTGCATTCCATGCGGCCTCCTTCCCTTCGTGATGAGCTTTGATCTTCGCTTGACGTTCCGGACACCTGGCACTCTCTTCTACGAGAGTCTTGACCAAAGAGATGAGATCCAAGACTGCCTGAGGATGGATTTGATAATGTAGCATGATTCTTGAGATACCAATGGTGAGAGGATTTGGAAGAGCTTGACAGCGCTGAGAGAGAGGAACGGGAAAAGCAAACAGTCAGAAGAGCGTCTCTAACAGTTGAGTTGGCATCGATTTCGTCTTCAGAGACTTACTTCTGACAATTCTTCTGGACTGAAACCGATTGAAGAGGGGTCGAGGAAGAACTGAAGGGGGCAAGAAAGAAGCAGAGGTTGAGTAGGGGACGGCGACAAGTGAAAGACGAACTACGCTCACCATATTGGTCTCGGGGGGAGAAACGATCTCCACTCCAAGCTTGTTAAGTTCTCCAGCCAAATATCTAGTCATCTCGTGGGTTGCTTTCAACTTGGGGAAGTTGGTCAGATAAGCAACTCTCGCAGCTTGAGCTAGACATCCGGTCTGTCTTCCGCCAGCGCCGAAGAGTTTTCTGAAATGACGAGCTTTGAGAATGAAAGCTGAGAAAGGATATGAATCAGGAAAGTCAGAAATCGTCTAGTTGCCTCGAACTCCTCGTAAAAGCCAGATACTCACATTTTGAACCGACTAGCATACTTCCATAAGGAGCACCGATTCCTTTACTAAAACAGATAGAGGCAGAATCAAATGGCTCAAGAAGCTCCTTGAGACTCATCCCAGTCTCAGCAGCAACCTCAAAGATTCTGGCTCCGTCTAGGTGTAGAGCTAGATCTTCCTCTAGCTTGGCGTTCTTTGCGATGTCGACGATGACTTCTTGAGGGGTAATGAGTCCATTCAAAGAATTCTCGAGACATATGAGCCTGGTTCCTCCGGTGAGAACCGAAGAGCCTCTAACCAAGTTGGGAGAGATGTCTTCCCAAGTGAGGTGATGAGAGTTGGCTGGAGTTGTGAGTTGAGTGGAAGCGCCAGAATGGAATGAAGCTCCACCTCCTTCGTAGCGATGGATGTGAGATCTGTGATGGTAGAGTAAAAGGAGAAGAGGTGAGTTGGAAGTTATAGACAGCATCTGGGTCCCAAGAGGTCTGCAGCGTCGTCAACAGTGAATGATTCTCACCTTGAGTCACAGAGAATCGAGTATGGAGGTTGCTTGAGATGAGTTCTGATAGCTAGTTGATTTGAGAGAGTTCCAGACATGACGAATAGAGCATCTTCCTTTCCGCTTAGTGCAGCTGGCGAAACAGAGAGTGAAAGTGAGAAAGCAACAAAAGAGGTGCGATGTGTCGTCAGCAAAGGGAATAAGCATTAACCGCTGTTGCGTATAGACTCAAAACACTCACCAATCTCTAGCATTCGTTGACAGTAAATTGAGTACATGTAAGGAAGAGCGAAGAAGTCAGCGTGAGAAAATATCTTGGTCAATCCCTCAAACGTCAGCCTCTCTCTCTCTTGTCTTTTCTCCCCAATCTTCTTCGATGTTAGACCACTCACCAGCTTGAAACTCATTACTACAAGTGTCCTCTTCGTAGAAATCATCTCCAATCGAAGACACCTCCATCGCTTTGAACATTTCGAGAGTCGGAGTAGTCAACGTATCAGATCTGAAATCTCTGCCTACTCTACGTCCGAATGCCTCCTTATCTGGAGTAGCATTGTAAGCAGGTCCATAAGCTGGAGGGGGAAGATGAACAGGCTCGGTTTCTTGACGTGCCATTTGATAGAGGATATGATCTTTTGAGAAGGTAGATCCGTTTCCATTGACTTTCTTAGAGTTTGACATTGTGAGGGAGCTTTGGAGAATAACTCTTTTACTTAGGGTTTAATCTGATTTTTGGAGACAGAGAAAGAAGCTTGAAGTATTTCTAATCCTTTTAAGGAAGTTGGGAAGGACTCAATCGGGGATTCATCTCTTCGTCGTCCTCTCTTCTCAATGCACATTCTCAACCCCATAGTTTGATTTTTGGGGGCGACTTCGTCTTCTACTACTAAGGCCGGTGAACGAAGAGCATAGAGCTCGAACCATCAACTAAAGACCCCGACTACTATAGGAGATCCCCCGTTCGTTCCCCACTGTGCTGACAGGCAGGTGCTACGTAGTTGATTTTGAGAGCCAAAGCGATCTGAACATCAGAATTGGAGATGAAACGATGAAGAGAACTAGAGATTAGGGAAAGGAAGGGGCAAAGAGAAAGAGGAATTATTAAAGATTTCTTCGTTCTTGCAGAGTTGCAGACATCTTTCAGACATCCCTTCTCTTTTTCTCATCGGAACAGGAATGGCAGCCGATGGAAAAACTCTGAAATTGGGATCTTTTTGAGATTTTGAATGAGCTTTTGTGATTTGAGTTGGACTTGCTGAGGTGAACAAAGTCAAGGCGCCAGCTGCAAAATCTGCAAGATCTTGTAGATCGTTTCTTCCTTCAGTAACATTGACTGCCTAGAATCGTATAGGAAGACCATATAGTAAGGTAAGCCAGAAAACATGCTTTCTTTCTAGATGATGTTCAGAATGGATTCAACTCAACAAGGCAGCACTTTGCTGACCTTGTCCTCACTTCTTACTCACTGAAGGCCTATTGCTCCTCTCAGCTTGTCTCCTCCGACATGACTTTGCGATGGAAGCTGCTAATTCTACTAGCAATCGTTCAAGTCTCTTTCGCTCTGTTTGGAGTGGAAACAGATCCCCAAGCTTCCCTCAAAGCAGCTATCGCGAATCGAGAGCGCCAGCGGGAAGAGATGCTTGGATATTTTGAAAAGAACCAGACCAAGATGGGTAACTGGACTCTAGTAAGATGCCCGTTCATTCTAATGCCAAGTTGATACAAGACGAACTGTACATCTCATTACAATCTGAAGCGCCGCTTACTAACATTTGAGGTCTTCCTCTTCTACAGGATTACGAAACCCCAGCTTCAATACAATCCGAACTGCTGAACCTCTTCGGTGCCAACCAAACTGAGCCTCTAGCCTTCTATCGTAACATCTCAGGATTCTTTTGGGGTGGCTGGAACACTTCGATGGACCTCGCTCCCAACAATGAGACCTCTCTTGCCTCAGCCATCTCGTCTCGCCAGTGGAACTCCTCGGATCCAACCTCGCCACTACCTCCTCCGCTCAATGCCTCTCAAATTCTCCAAAAGCAGAGAGGAAAATATCCATGGCTGGCCAAAGAAGGTGGCAGAACATTCTTCGGTGGGTAGATCTTCGTTTTCCGCCTCCTTTTGCTACCCCTCCCTCTCCTTCTGCTCGACTCATCTCTGTCCACTTTGCTGCACACCAGATGTCAACGAAGAGTACGTACTTCCCGGCAACGTCTCTGTGATTCGCGGAAGCCTCAACCTCCAGTCCAATTCCAGTGCTGCCACAAAGGTCGAGTTCGACCTCGACGGACTTCATTTCGTAGAATTCGGTTCTCTCTATCTCATGGGGTATCCACGAGAGTCAAAATTTGCCACAGACCCTAGAGGTATACTGGGGATGGTTCCTCAGACACTCACCAATCTTACCGTCGAGGCTCTGAACAAATCGCTGGAAACGAGAATCTCAAGGCTAACGGCACAGCTCGGCTCTGGAGTAGAGGAAGATTCTTCCAGGTCGGAGGATGATCCTGAGCTGGTTCAAAACTGTACTCTTCAAATATATGGGAAGCTACTCCAAGCCGGAAACACGAGCTATCTACCCCTGTTGGATCAAATGGAGCAGTGAGTGTCTCGTCTTCTTCTTCTGTCCCTTTGTCCTTCGTCTCTGATTGGCTCAACCTTCAATTTACGTTTTCCCAGTGAGCTGCAACATCCCAATGGTGCTACCTTTGCCTCTCCCATGCCTCCACATCAACTGTCATCGATGATCTACAGTCCAGACTGCAAGCTCTTGATAGCAGCACTCAATGCCAAAGGACTCACAAACGCCTCACATCGAAATAAGATTATACGCTACGGAATCACTCTCATTTTCATTCAGCTGTTTCAGTGCTATCTCATTACGCGGCAAATGGATTCAACTCGAACACCAAGTGCTCTAGCGAAAGTCTCTTACGTTACTTTCATTCTTCAAGGGGTCTTGGACTTCTTTACGGCCATTGGTCATCTTGCCATCGGGGTGGTGTTAGAGAACCAAGCCTCCATGACTTTGGTGAGTGAAGGAGGTAGGCGAAGACCTTTTCGAAGGATTGAAAGCTGACGTTCGACCTGTCTCCGTAGATCGCTGCTGCTTTCATCAGTACTATGCTCTGTCTGGCTTTTCTTCACAGATTCGTCCTCGCTATCCTCAACGTAACAGCTGCAGAAGCTCCTCCTCAGCCTCCCCCAACTCCCGCTCCCGCTCCGGCCCTAGTTCCAACAGCAACGACGGATTTAGTGGTTCCGAATCAAGAGCAAGTGGCTCCTTCCTCTAATTCGACTCCAGAAGTAGCTCCAGCCGCCCGGAACGAGATCGCAGACCAACGTCGTCGACGAGCTTGTGAGTTCAGAGGACGATTATTTTTAGTGTCGCACAGTCAAACGCTCATCGCCTTGTTCCTCTTTGTCTACGTCCGAATCACAGTATCATTCTTCTCGACGACTCTCTTTCTCTTTCTCCTCATCTTCTATCCTCAAGTGATTCTGTACGCTGCCGCTCCTCTGGTTTACTCGCTTTGGATCCCTCAAATCGTTAGGAACTCGAAAAGAGGGAGTCGGAAAGCTCTTCAGCATCGCTACATCATTGGAACTAGTCTAAGCAGACTCTTCCTTCCTCTCTGTTAGTTCTTCGCCGCCAGATGAATGCATCAAATTGGCCAACTGACACCGAACTCCCACCCCTTTCCCTAGATTTCTACGCCTGTCCTTCAAACACTCTGTTCCAAGATCCTAATCCTTTGGTCTGGCTTCTAGTTCTCTACGTCTCGGCTCAAGCTATGGTCTTACTTCTCCAAGATTTCCTCGGTCCCAACTTCTTCCTTCCACGATCTCTCCGCCCGGGTGGACCAGTTTGGGAGTGGCATCCTCTCCGTAAGGACACTGCAGAAAATCTGGAAGCAGCTCAAGACCCAGAATCTCAAGTTCAAGGCTTTGGCGATTGTGCTATCTGCCTAGCCCCGATCCTGACAAACGAAGAGATCCGTCGGAGAAGGAGGATGGAAGGAAAAGAAAGAGATGATGATGCTGGAAGTGGAAGCAGCAGAAGAAGAAGAACGAGAAAACACAAGGGAGGAGGTAGTAAAGGAAATTGGACGTTGTTGGAGAATCAAAGCGACTCCTCAAGCCAGTCAGAGAATGAAGACGACATTAATTCGAAAGTGGATCCTATCGACTCTGCTCCAAAGAGCTCTTTGTGGTCGTTGGATTCGATCTCACGACTCTCTTCTGACATCTACTTCAAGGGACGGATGGCTGGGACAGCTTTCAGGGATAGGATCGAGGATCGAGGTCTGGGCGGTGGAATGAGTGGGAACGGGAAGAGGATGAGAGAAATCATGATTGCTCCTTGCAATCACAAATTCCATTCGAATTGTCTGGAACAATGGCTCGCTATCAAAAGCGAATGTCCGAGTTGTAGAGCTAATTTACCACCCATCTAAGGTGTCGAGGTTCATCTCTGGCCATCCTCTGATTTCAATTGTAACAACAAGTAAACATGTTTGAGATTTATGTGCTAATCGATAGAATTAAAGAGAAAGCAGACAATGATCGATTCTGACAATTCCCACATTACTTCTCTTCAGAATAGTGATACAAGGATTCCTTGTCCTCGGGCCGTCTCGAATTGAAGATGAAACTAAAGTCCCAGATCTTCAGCAGGAGTTTTTGAAACCTTGGGCATACTTTCACATTCAAAAGGAATAGGTTTGGATTCATCAATTTTTGGTAACCTGAGAGATCCAATTCGTTCGTAGTGCTTGTGATCCTCAAAGAATTGGCGCCAGGAGACGATTTGCTGATTGGAAACGGAAGGAGAAGCGAGATTTCAGAAAACAAAAACTTCAAGGTCAGAGAGAAGTCGATGATGAATGGGAGGAGAGAAAGAGAGCAGATCTCTAGACTCACAGAAAGTTCATCTTGATCTAAACCTCTTAGATCATGAGTTAGATGATTTGAGAAACAACCTGTAACGTAAGCTCTTGAAGCATCTCTTCCAGCGAAGAAATGATACAGACCTTTGGGTCCATAGATACGTTTTCCTTTTGTAACGTCGTAAACTTCTCCCAGGATCGAGAGCTGTGGAAGATGGGGAGGAAGGGGAGTTCAGGACGCTTTCCCAAAACGAAGGCCAGCCGGGCCTGTTTGAACTCACATAAATAGGTCTAGCAGGGTCTCGACCATCGTAGAGAGCTAATTCTGCTTGACTGAACATTCTTTGTTTTGGCTGGTTGGAGAGAGGCAAAGAAGAGAGGAAAGGAAGGGTTAGAGGTCGGAGGCTTGGAAGGCTCCTCGTTTGAACCAAAGACTATATTTCTTTCGTATTTGGCTTTCAGCTAAAACGCAGAGAAATAGCACTTCATTGGAAATCCTGGGTCGACGTGCTGGCCATCTCCAGCGACCCTTTCTGCTCCTTGATTGCCGCCTGTCCATCCTCAGCGACTTTCACTAGCTCTGAGCGGCATGGAAAGAACTCAATGAGACTTTTCGAAGATGAACTGACTGATTTCAAGCATAGCTTCTGTTAATCCATTGAGCCACTTCTTCTCTTCCCAGCTCCTGCCCCACAATCATCTTCATCTTCCTCTTCCAACTCCTTTGAAGCCTGTCTGAATGATCCCAGCTTGAAAACTCACAGGTAACCAATAGCTTCTCTTGATGTATTTCCCCTTGTAACCCCAGGCTACATCACCTTTAATGAATTGACCTGCAGCCAAACTCATTAACAAACCAACAAGACTCCATTTGATAAGGAATCCCAAAACCTTTCCGAATCCCAACGAGTTTGAAGCTTTCTTTGGGATTAGAGCCTCTTTCTTTGCTTTCTCTTCTTGTTCTTGTTTCCATTTCTGATGAGCCAACATGGATTCATTGCCTTTCTTGTATGTCACAGTTCTTCCTGTAGATGGGTCCACTTGATCTGGTTTATCCGATTTCTTAATCGGCGTTGGCTCTAGTGGCATGTGCGGATCTGAAATTGAAGGTGTTGACGCCATTTTTGGAAAAGAGATAGCTTCGAAGAAAGGAGAATGTTGCAAGTTGGAATCGAGAGGGATCGAGGAGTCATCTTAGATTCCTTGTTCCAAGCCCGGAGACTTCGAATCGCATGTTTCTTCGGAACACCCCTTGGTTTGCTTCCTTCATAACGAAAAGTCAAGCTATCAGATTACGGAATTTAAAGCAATTGATGCCCTCGGAAATCTCTCCTTTCGTCGATTCATTCAATTCGTCATCGTTTCGTATCTACGTCGTGTAGTGTTTGGAGAAAGCTAGAAAATGGTAAAGTAACTTGTGTGATTAAAGAAATACAGCCATAAAGAGAGCGACTGTTGAAGACTGCAGGTCGAATTTGGAGGAAGAAGTGAAGGAAGAAAGGAAGGAAGGAAGGAAGGAAGGAGAGAAAAGAAATTGAAACCAAGCACTAACGTCCCCTCGTCGCAACAACCCATCGTTTTCGAGGCCCAGACTTCGCTTGTAGAAAGAGTCAGATGAGATGGATTCTAAAGATCTAGAGATCTCCAACAGCTCTCTCCTCTCTGATTGGTCGACCATAATCATCAACTCCTTCACTCTTCTGCCTTAATTTCCAAGCGAAGCAAAGGATTAGAAGAACCATTTGAAGTACTCCTGTACAGACAAAGGCTACAAGAGATGTCCAATCTGTTCCAGGTCGAATTGCCAGCTGTTGAAAGGGGAGAGATTTCTAGATCAGTCCTCGACCCAGAAAAACCAAGAAAGAAGAAAGCAATGACTCACCGAGTAAACAAAAATAGCACTTCCAGGAACTTGTAACAACATCATGTGAATACTTAAACTTCCAACCAATTTAGCTCTAGCAGTATGAATGATTTGAGGAATGTATTGAGCAGCGGCTAGAATTGCACCTGAAACTCCAAGGAAAGTAGCCCATCTTGAAACTAAAAGCCTTGAAGAAGGAGCTAGAGTTGTGAAAATTGAAGAATTAGATGAGAATGGACCACTTCCAGGGAAAGGTGAAGAGATTGGTAAAAGATAGGAAGTAAATCTTGAGGAGGTTGAGAAAATCGATGGAGTTGGGAAAGAACTTGCTGGCAGAGAAGTTACTAGTAGAAGAGTTACTGCTAGGATGAAAATGCTGTTTTGAAAAAAGAGCACGGGGATGAAGGGAAGGGTCAGTCAATCCGAAATTTGGTAGCTTTGACCCACGAAGAAACTCACAAATGGATTCCAGTGACCCAAGCCATTGCCAAAGCCAAACTCCATTCCGGAGTTCTCTGCTTAGTACTTCTAGTTCTTCTCTTATACTTGGCTCTCAACAGAGGAGCCAACAAAGCATTTGCACTTGATTTAGCAAAAGCACTTCCACTTGCAAGAGGTGGACCTAGAAGGCTAGTGCTCTCTCCAGCGTTTCCATTTCCAGTCGGAGTGGGGGCCACAGAGCTTGGAGCACCATGCAAATTCGAATTAGGAGTTCCCACATAAGAAGATCCACCAACCCCAGTGAATCCACTTTCATCTTCTTCTAACCCATGTTGATCTTGAGGAGCCTTCCAAACCGGCCAAAAAGTGGGAACCAATCTCGAAAAGGCACTCGAACTTGCAGCTTCTTGATCTTCTCGTTCCCTTTTCTTTAGACGAGCTGCTAAACCTTTGGCTCCCGATGGTCCAGCTGCTGAAGAAGTGATTGCGTTTGGAGGTAAATTACTTCCAATGCCACTCTCTCCTGGTGAAAAAGTGGAATAGTTATTCGCAATATGAGAATCCAAGGAATCTAAGTCTTCTTGATCTTCAGAATCAATGGAGGAATGAGATGGAGATGAAGAAGAAGTTGAGAAACCAGATTGATTTCGAACTTGTCGAGAGAGGGAGATCGAATGTTCGTATCGAAGTTCCTTCGGGTAGTAGACCAGGAAGAGAATTAAACTGAGAGAGTAAAGGGGAGAGGGAGCAATCAATCTTCTTATCAGGAGAGGAGCCATTTAGTCGATAGGGATGGAAGGAGCTGAACTCACATGATGATGAACATCAACCACTGCAATCCCACCTGTACTATTCCAAGCATCGACTCTGCACAAGCACCTGGGCTCTGAATACATTGGAAAGGAAAGAGCGAAAGATGAGATCTTCGAAGCTTGCTCCCAGTACCTCCTTCTAGTAGGCTGTCAACCTGACTCACCACTTCTGAACAACACCTGACGATTCCCCATTGCAGAGCTACAATGTTCAAGAAACTACTTGCACTACTTGTCGCTCCGAGCAATAAGAACCAAGGACTGAAACCTAGAGAGGATTGATTTCTCACGATTCGAATGATTTGAGGTAAATAAGAAATGATTAATCCAAAAGAGAGGAAGATGGACAAGGACATTGAGATCGGATCATGAATTGGTTTGCATGTTGATGGAGCTGGAGACAAAGCTTGGAATGAAGAGGAGGAAGATAGATAGGAGGAAGAGGAGGAGTCCATCTTGAATGATGAGATGGCTAGCCAACGTTTGGCAGAGCAGTCCGGTTAGGTGAGAATGCTTCCTAATTACTGCTCAGTTCCTAGCTGTAGATCTTGAGGGAATGGAATGAATTAGAACAAGATTTTGTAGATGGAGTTGGGGTCTGAGGGAACGTTGCAGCAGCCTAGCATTTTCTTGTCCTTCTAACTCCAACCCACTCAAATCCTCAAAATGAGCATCTCATCTCGTCCAATAAAGCCTTTAAAGAAAGCTCCAGGTCCGGGAAAATCTCCTAAAATCTTTTCAGAGTCCTTAGGATTGGATCATCTGCGTTCTCTAATCGACAGCATCTCGGACAAAAAGGATTCAGAAGAAGATCTCAAGATTCAAAAATCCAAAGAATGGGAGAAGAAGAAGAAGGAAGCTATGAGATTGAAGAAATTGGAAAAGGAGGGGAAAGATGGAGTTGTTAAAAAGAGAAGGAAAGGAGCTCCTCCTGCTGCTTTTGAATTGGATGCAGAGAGCAGACCTGTGGCTGGAAGTAATAGTCAAGGGTTGGGAGCCAATGGACAGGGGAAAGGAAAGGAAGCAGAGAAGGATACTGGATCAGTACATGGTGTCAAGATTTTGAGTAAAGCTACTGTGAGTTTCAGGGAGGAAGAGAGGTTGGAGAAGGCGGGAGAGGACAGGCTTAGGGAAGCTTCCACAAAGTTGAATTCTTGCATCTTTCCTCGTCTTTTTCTCGTCTTCTTCTCTTCTTTCAGCTGATCAAATCTTCTTGAAATCCTATCATCTTATAATCCCAGTCAAAAGCAGAGCTCAAAGCCAAACTCAAAGCTCAAGCGAGACAGAAAACCAGAGATCGAAAAGAACGTAGGAAAGCTCAAAAATCTCCTTCGGACGCCACTTCTGTATCTCCAGTTTCTGATTCAGAGAAGTCAAATCCAATCGCAGCTATCGTTTCAAGGTTGGTTGGGAATGGGAAAGGACAGGAAAAATTAGAGGTTGGAAGTAAAAGGAAACGATCTGAATTAGAATCTGAAAAGACTCAAAGGCCAAGAGTTCAAAGAAAGAAGACCTCTCCAGTTTCGGTATTAAAATCTCAGGGTGGGAAGAAGTTGACAGGAACTGGAGGTGAGAAGGTGGGAGTTGAAAGGAAGAAGGAGAAGAGGAAAAGTGTCTCCTTTGCTTGAAGTCTTTCCACTGGTCGATTTCGTCAGACAGAAACCTTTTGGACGCCTGTGTGTCACTGACTCAGAGCTTTCATTTGTATTATTTATTCACATGCCTTTCTTCAAGATTTTACCTCTTCAATTCTCCCTTATGTCTCACTATCCCCTTCCCCAAAAACCTTTTGGGAAGCCTCAGCCAAATTCTCTCCACTCTGCAAATTTCATTCTCTGCACTTCAGCGCTGCAGCACTTCGACGAATTAATCATGAGAGAAGATCGTGAAACCTTGACACCGCCAGGAAGCCCCGATCCACGTGGCTATGTGGTTTGAGATTGATTCGACTCTAGAGACGAGCAACTCCGTCTTCTGAAAACTATCCTTGTTTCTCTCAAAAACTGATCATAAAAGAACAGTAGACACCATAAAGGATTCAAAAGGATTTCACTATGTCGAATCAAGGAGCACCAGGAGAGGAAGAGAGACAACAACAGCCACAGCAATCAGCTCCAACTCAATTCTCCAAAATCCGTTCAAGTTCAATCTCTTCTGCGGCTTCGAACTGTTCGAATTTCACTTCTCCAAACTCAATTTACAATCCAACTTTCTCGCCAACTATACCCAACGATCCAAGCTCTTCTCTCACTAGAAATCGTTCTAGTTCCTCTCTTTCTATGGAAAGTTCATTCTCTTCAAGCGTCTCAGATAAGAAGACTCCTTCTGTCAAGAAACCGTGAGTCGAAGAAACGGCTTGCACTGTCTGTCATTCGTTTACTGATTTTCACTCCTATCATAAATCGATTAAAATCATTAGGAGACAGACTCTATCTGTGAGTGCCACATCCCAGGGTCTCATCCTTTAGCGTCTCCTAACCCTCGCACCTTCTAACCTCCTCCTCTTCTCTCTTTCCTTTCAAAAAACTTCTGACTCTCCCCTCCTTTCTTCGTTTTCCTTTCAAAAAGTGTATTCCATGCAAGAGTAGAAAAGTTCGCTGCGATCGCCTGGTACCTCGTTGCTCTTCGTTTGTATCGGAACAAACTTGTTCACCAATTTACCACGCTAATCTCTCTCTCCTTGCTTTCGATTCTCTCAGATGTGTGTCTAGAGGTATAGCCCACGAATGTAGATGGGGGTGAGTCTGATTTGGAGGTGTATCAGTTCGGAGAAAGCGACGAAAAGACGCTAATCAAGACTTTTTCATTTCCTCCACAGAGATGAAAGAGACGACATGACACAAGAACAGAACCTAGGGCCCACCAACTCAGCTCTATTGGCTAGGAATGCTCAACTTCAAAATCATATTCAAAGGTTAGAGGCATTGGCTCAAACGCCAGGATCCAAAGGAGAGTCTTCAAAGGTCGTCGAGCAGAACTCACAACTTCAAACCAAAGTCCAAGTGTTGGAAGCCAGAATCAAGAAATTGGAAGCTGAAGCTGCTTTATCTCCGGAACCATCGACCTCAACTGCTAAGAGGAAGGGTCTTGAGCCGAAGGAAGAAGTCGAGGACAAGGTGAGTCTACGCACCAACTCCAATCGCCCCTCGGCTCATTGAGACTGACCTTCATTCACTTCTTCTTCCATTTGTCAAGGTGGTCAATGAGATTGCAGAGCAAATGGGAAGCTTCTGGTGGAACCTCGCTCAACCTGAAAGTGAATCTGTCGCAACTTCTCCAACTCCTTCCAGAGCTCAAAGCAAATCAGACTCTTCAGGAGCAACGCCACCAAGTGCCGGTCAGAACTTCAGAACCAAGATCGTCAAGGATCTGGTAGCAACACTGCCAGGCCCGGCTATTCTGGATTCAATGGCAGCCTTCCACTTTAGAGAGATTGAACCGATGGACGCCTCAATTCACCAAACTACCTTTTACCAATCCCTTTCAAAATTCTGGATGTCAATCAACGATCCTCAAGAAGAATTCTCCGATCTTCCTTTCACTGCCTTACTCTTCAGTCTCTGTGCTGATGTTGGATCACTTCTCTCAAAGGAAGAAGTCTCTTGTCTAGGAATTCTCCCTCCAGAGTATGGTGGCGACATTTCAATTCTTCTAGATAGATGGCATTCAGCAAGCTGGTCTCTTCTTTGTATGTCTCAGTTCTTCAGTTCTCCTACTATGGAAGGTTTTCAAACTACTATCAGAATGAAAGCTTTCGCTCAAAGGCAAGGAAGGTGGTCATTTTACATCAATTTAGCTGCCGCCGCCTTAAGAGCGGCTGAAGTATTAGGATGGGGACAACTAGGAACTGCTACTGTTGACGAGGGAAAATGGGCTCAAGATCGTAGAGATGAAGAAAGAGGAATCCCCATTCAGAGGAAAGGATTTGGTTATGGCAGTCATTTGAAGAGAGAGCAGGCGAGAAGAATTTACTGGAATCTGAGAAACTTCGAGCTCTTTCTTCAGTATCGGGTCGGATTTGCTTTAAGCGTTCCTTTCGCTACCCCTACTGCTACCGGTTATCCTATGGAAGTCACCGACGACGCTTTGATTGAAGGAGGACCTATTCCATTCTCTTCTGGCGTTCCAGTAGTGAGTTACGAAAAAGTTGACGCCAAATCTTCCGAAGTCAATTAATTTCTAAGATCTCCTCAAATGTCAAACCTCATCATCATTCTTTTCGCTACCTTCCCCCTCTCGTCAGACATTCTCCTGGCTCCCCTATACAAGCAAGGTCGCTTCTTTCGCTCACCGAATCTGGGAAGCCTCTCAGCCCTACTCTCCATACGCAAGTCTAATGAAGATCGACGGAGAGATCAGGAACTTAGCAGACAGCATCCCATCGTCCTTCAAAATAGATTCGACTTCGTACACAACGAATGAACAGGGTTGGAAGCTTTCACAAAAGATCTCTCTCTCCCTCTGGATCAACGCTGCCCTTCTACAACTTCATCGCAGATACTTCGCAAGCGGTTACACTAGACCAGAACATTACTTTTCAACTTCAGCTACTCTCGATGCTGCCAGACAAATCATCGATCTTCTTCAACTCAAGGTGGGGAAGCCTACAAATGAAGCTGTAGGAGTTCGCTTCTGTAGATTCTGGATGCCGGATAGAATCTTCGGAGCTGCTTCAGTACTTCTAATTCAGCTTCTACAGAAGAGTGTTTCTGGAGATGAAGCTGAAAGTTTGATGAGGAATGTGGATAGATCTATCGAGTTCATTCAATCGTTTGTGGTGAGTCAAAGCGTAGATCAGATCTCTTCTTCTTGGCTCGTCTTAGATTTTCCTTCAACTCATCTATTATTTCATTCATCTCCACTCTCCCTTTCTTAGGATTCGGAAGGATTCGTTCTCAAACACGCTCGAATGAGTGCTGTTCTGCGAACCTTCCGTCTTGCAGTCATCCAATTCCGCTGCCGTGATACTATCACTGCTCAAGATGCTGCAACTTTTAGCCTTCCAGTCAGACCTTTGAGAAAACGAGGTGAAAGCCTCTCTCAAAATCGGACTCCAACTACCTCTGCCGCCTTCATTCCAAGTAATCACAACAATTACAACTATACCTCATACCCTGGGAATGTCGAAGCTCTTCACAATCAGCCAATGAATCCTGTCCCATTCCAAGGCTCCGATCCACATCAAAACCAACAGCAAGGTCAGCAACACCAGGACGAATTCCTCAATTTCCAAGAACAGCAAAGAATGCAGGTTGCCGTCGACGATTTCATAGCCAACCTAGCTCCTGCGAACGGTTCTGCTCTCTTCCCGATTCTGGATGAACTGTTGATGTCCCCACCCCAAAAGAACTGATCTCCCCTGCTCTCTCCTGGTGTGCTCCCTTCTCCGTTCCGTATTCCTGTCATTATCTTCTGCATTCAACCTTGCCTTTCTCTCCTTGTAATACTGTTTCCTGCATTTGCACTTCTTCAATATGTTCGTTCTTCGTCCCGTTGGAATGCAGGCGTGAGAAATAACAATGAAATAAGAAAATAAATGACGAACAATTTTGGAATGCATAGACAGAATGACGAGTAGTATGAACAAAAACAAAGAAAAGACGAAACCGGCTTCTCCTCTTCAGAATCCGCTCTTCCTCTTTTTAGCAGACTTCCTCTTTCCATCAGTTCTCTTCTTCGAGCTGTCTGGAGGACGTGAACCAAACCTCCCTGGAACGATTTGAGATGCCATCGCTTGTGACCGAGATTGCGATTGCGATTGAGTTGCTTGAGGTTGGGAAGAAGAACCTTCGCCTCTATCAAACGGAGCTGGAGAATCTGAATCCAGTCTTATATTCGGAGTTCTAGAATCTCTCCTAAAGGAAGCTGGAGTCCAACTTTCTCTGCCTTCAGATCTTCTTGCAGGAGTTGTGTATGGCAAAGGTTGACTTGCACTGAAAGTTCCAATTGGAGGAGGTGCGACTGATCTTCTCTGACTTGAAGGAGCGATTGATTCCGATCTTCCAAAAGTACCAGGAGCAATTGACTCCGACCTTCTATAATCACTAGGAGCAGGAGTTGTTTCTTCGACTCTCTCTCGACTTTCACCTTTCTTGATAGCCTCGATTTGTTGATAAGGTTCATGATAGACGTAATCTTTAGGATCGGTTCCTATTTCCCATTCAGCTAACAATAATCTAGCTCCTATAGAAGATGCTGGAACTTCCTTTGAAACTCCCAATTCGGTTATATCGATTTCAAAATCACCTCTTGTTCTTTTAGAACTCTCAAGCGATTGCTCATAAACCCTCTTAGCCGAGACAGGATCATCGTGAACTCGACTATTTATAGGTCGGTCTCTTGGATCGTTGTCGGTTGGTAGAGCTTCTAGAATCTCGGCTACCTTAGGTCTTAAGAATGAGAAATGCAGTGGAGGTGGATCTTGAAGAGTAGGGTCGTTCTCCCAAGCATTCTCTTTCATCTGATTCGAGGAAATGCCTTCTATCACCTGCTGTTGAGCTGGTCCAGGCGCAGTCAACGATCTAGGCAGCCATAATTGAGAGGCAAACAGTAAATCCAAGGCGACTTGGTCTGAAGATTTGACGACAGATTTTTCCAAGCTTTCAAGCTTCTTTTCCGACGAATTACTTAAGTGACTTCGAATTTCAGAAGATGGAAGATATTTGCCAGCGATCTTCCGGGCAGTTTTATCCCATCTGCTACTTAAAGTATTTGACTGTTCCAGCTTCTTCAGTTCCTTTCTTTTGGCTTTGAGATTTTCTTCTGGCTGCTCTTCATCTTCGAAATTGAAATCTTCGGCATTATCTGGAGGAGCTTGAGGTAGAGCTAAAGAAGAGCAGAAATGAGATTGAACGAAAGATTCTAGAGACATTGAAGGTAAAGTTCTTGCAGAAAACGCTCCGCTGAGTTTGTTCAGTGCACTTTTCACTTCTTCTGAACTTCTTAATGGCTCGGCTAGAAGATAGAATTGAGAGTAGTAGCTATGTTTGGCTTCAACTGGAGGCTTTGCGATGTCCATTCTGGAAGGGTAAAAACAGCAGAAGATCAGAATGAAGCGTATCGCGATCAAGTAACAGAAACTCTCTCCAACTCACGAAGTCTTGATCACTTCCAAGTCAATCTCAAGTTTCTCTTCAGTAGTTTTCTTCTTTTCCTTTCCAGTCTGGTGTTGTTCGACAGCTAGTTGCCTCATCTTCTCGAGGATTAATGATGCGTAGTCTTCAGGTTCAATTGGTGGACTCTTGAAGAAAGTTCCGTTCGTTGCAGCTATTGAAACAAGAAAAACAGACCAGAAGCACCAGAGTCGGCAAAGAAGGTCTTACATGAAGACACTAAAATACTGACTCACCTCGATAGATCCCACCAAAGTTTTCGATTCTCGTTTCTCTTCCGCCAAACCTTCCAACATCCTCGACCTTATCACTATTCTCCTCGACTTCTTTCAGAAAGTTGCCTCTCTTAAGCAGAACCAGATCTTCCTTTTCTCCAACCTCTTTGGAGCTGTCATCAAAATCTAGGAATCTTGTCCAAACTCCCCCTCTGCTCCCACTTTCCAACACCATGATCGGTTTGCCTTCTTCTGAAGCCCAACTATCAAACCCTCTTAGAGATCGAAGGTCTAGAAAGATTGGCGGAGCTGAAGGATTCGTTGAAGAGCACAAAGAGGATGAAAGAAGATTCGGACTATTAGAGGAAGAGATATTTGCTGAACTTGCCAGACTAGTGCTAAATAAATGCTCTACTAAGATTCTTTCCTTCAGAGTCGATAGAACGACACTTATAGACTTCAAATCGGATTGCGATACACCTTTGGATAAAGCAACACTGAAATCAGAAGTCAGATTGTGTTTGGTTTCGAGGATTGGTCTGGAAGGATCTGTTTGATGGAAAACTAAAATTGAAACTGTTGTACTTGCGAAGATTGAAGGAAAAGAGGTCTCGGATGAATTGAAAGTTAAGATTGAGGTGAAATTGTGTTGAGTCAATTCATTCCAAGCTGAATTCGGTTCGTAAAGTTTCTCTCTGGTCTTAAGCTGTTTTGGAAGACGAAGATGGATTGGAGTCAGATTCGGAAGGACAAGGCAGGAGATCGTGAAAGCTTACTTGTAGATCCAATCGATATAGAACTGTACTTGAGACTAGATAAGCTGTGGTATCATCATCTCCCCAGGCTAATCTCCAAAAGCAGTCTCTTCTGGAGCGAGGGGCTGCGTTTGAAAGAGCAGGCGAGATCAACTCGCAAGATTGAGTTTCTCGTTTCCAGGTCCTGTGGAGACGCTGGCAATCAGCAAGCGACGATAGAACTCTCTGCATTAGTGAAAAGATTGACTTACTCAGTATGGGTATCAGCTCTCCATGATAGAACCTCTCCACAACGATTGACGATCAAAGCCTCTGACCTTCTCTTCGGATTGAAGCAAACATCTGAGTGCTGGTATCCTCCTCCCACCGAATCCCTATTGACAGAGAATATCAATTTGAGATCATAATCTTGACCTGGCGTACAGTTCGAGGGGCTGATTGAGCAAATGACAGTACCGGCATGAGTTCTAATGGCAATCCAAGGACCTGGAGCAGAGAAGGGGAAGAAAGAGTCAGTTTCGAAGATGACATCGTTCGCACCAAGCTTGAAGCACATCCCACCATAAAGAGAGCCGCTAGTAGCCTTCGTTGAAGAAGGAGCTGGAACGATTTGAAGGATTGGAGTCTCGAAAACATGAGATGGAAGAACTCCAGGTTTGAAAGTCAAGTTTGAAGTATCTCTCTTCTTAGTCCGACCAGCAAAAGCACCAATTATTTGTTCGACCGGAGGAGTGAGTGCAGAGATATCTGAAACAAACGAGAGAAGAGCAGAGTCAGCTTGACAAGGTCCATTTTTATATTTTTTTGCGAACGCTGGAGCTAGATAGAATTCACTCACACAGCTCATTCCCAAGCTCTCCTCCGGCAGAGCAGACTAGCAGATCCTTGGAGGAGGCATTGTCTGGAACCACTGCTAGCATCTGCGATTTGATTGGATCATGAGTTCCAGATTCTTGCTTGACTTGAAAGTGATGGTTTTCTTTCCAGTCCAGATAGGTGGACTCCAGCAACAGTTCATCGGGGATCGAGATCTCCGGGTAAAGGGTCTGAAAATTCAAAGGCTATTGGAAAGATCAGGGTAGGAGAGTTCAAGGTGAGATGAGACAGTGGAACATAGGAGGGATGGACATCAAATGCAAGAGAAGAACTAACTGGATCTCTTATCTGCTCTTTTCTAGCCAATTCAATCAGTCTCTCGGCTGGTTTAGACTTTGTATTTGGGAATAACTTGATAGGGTCTGAAACAGAATGTAAATTGGTTGCTAAATTGAGATGAAGAGATGAAGAGAGTGAGCCATATGAAAGAAGAAGATGGAACAACAGCTTGAGAACTTGCTTTGATTCGACTTACCTGAATTCAAAGCTGAAGTGAAATTCCATTTTGGTAGATTAGTGCTACTTGGAGTTAACCAAGCAGCACCTCGAGACCCAAATTCTAATTTACTGCTCGTTTTGAATCGATTTCAATGTTGACGAATGGGAGTCAAGTTGAGAAAGTTGAGCTCCAGTTTTCCTTTTCCCAACTGCATCATCCTCCAAATCCTTCAAGATGGCATCGATTGAAGCTGATTATTTCCAAGTTATGGGATTAGATTCAACTGCAACTGAATCTGAAATCAAAAAGCAATATCGAAAGTTATCTCTAAAGTTACATCCAGACAAGAACCCAAATCAAGATCCTATCGTAGCAGCCAACAAGTTCCATGAATTGAAACTGGCTTACGAGGTCCTAATGGACCCTTCAGCTCGTTTAGCTGCTCAAGAGAAACTCAAAACTGAAATGGCAAGAAGAGAGAGAAGAGGAGCTTATGAAGGCAAAAGGAAGGAAATGGCAGAGGATCTAGAAAGAAGAGAGAATCAAGATAGAGATAAGAGAAGGAAAGTCAGAGATCATGAATTGGAATTGAAGAAAACTTTGGAAAAATTGAAAGAGGAAGGTAGAAAATTGAGAGAAGAGAAAGATAGACAGAAAGCTGAGGAGGATAGAAAGCTTGAGATTCAGAGGAGCAAGGTACAAGACAATGAGAAGGGGAATGATGGGAATAGGGATGTTCCGCCCCCTTTAGGTGAGTGCAGAGTGCATTGAACTACTCAATAAGCAGTAGTGAAAAGTCTTGCTTCGATTTTAGGGGGGAAGGTCGAGGAGACCAAGCTCAGAGGCTCAAGGGCTTTAGAGCTACGCACCTCATCCCAGTGGCCTGACCCCAAAGGCAGGACTGGTTCCATCGAGCATGATTCGTCTCTCTATTTCTTTCCAAGAGTAGAGTTTGCAAGCAGGAGGTTCGATGGACTGACTCTTGCTCATTCTCTCCTCTCTCCCCCCCCCCTCTCTCCAACAGGTCCTCTAGATCTCTCCCTCCTCCTCAAATTCCCATCTTCCCAATACGAGTCTCTCTCAAATCCACTCTCAACCTCTTCTACCTCTTCTTTCCCAATCACTCTTCTATCTCAAGCTCTTTCATCTTACGGACCTCTAACAACCATCATCTTCAATCCACCGAAACCCAAGAATAAAGTCAAGAAAGATGGTTCAACAATTCAAGTTTTATCAAAAGAGGCTTCTGCTTTGGTCACATTTGAAAGATTAGACTCTGCTTATGCGGCCGTTCGAGATGGGAATCATTTGGGTTTCAAAAAGGAAGGTTGTGAGGATGTTTGGGCTGGTTGGGCGGGTGCGAAGAAAGAGAAAAATATGGGAGGCGATTCATTACCTGGTGAACCTGAAAGAATTAAATGGATGAGGAGGAATGGAAGTTTGGGGAATGGAGAAAGTTCTTTGAAGGACAAGGATATGGTCGGGAAACGAACTTTCAATGGGAACGGGAAACAGCAGGAAAGTTCAGAACCTCGAATATCACTTCAAGATGAGAAATGTAGTTTCTCTTTCGTGAGTTTTTTCCTTTCTTTCGACTCCTGAATCCACCCTCCCGGCAATCTGTGATATAAGCTTTCGAAGACCTTTCTGATCTAGTATCCACTGACTAGCCTTTCCTTTCTTCTCTTCCGCTCGAATCCTGTCGTACTCGCCGCTCCATCTCTAGAATCCGACTCTCACCTCCACTTCAACTTCAAATCCTCCTCCAACCTTCTCTTTTTCAACTACAAACTTCAAACCCCCGTCAAGTTCCTCTAATTCAAATCCTCAAGCTTCTGTGGATTACGAATCGGCAACTCTTTTAAGGCTAAGAGAAGCAGAGAGAAGGAGGGTGGAAGAAGAGATTAGAGAGTCGGAAAAGGACTAGAGTAGGAGAGATCGAAAGAATGGCCTTTTAGAATCGAAACATCCATCTGTACAACATTCATTCATTCAACTTTTTACTAAGTGGCAATGACGCTTGGGACGAGATATGCTGGTCTTGACGATGCAAAGCCCACAGAAGTCCCTTATTCTACCACCATCAAAAGGGGCCCTCTTTTCCTTCACATGCTATTCTTAAGTCACTTCGTCATTCAAGAAAGAGGTCAAGATAGCTCTCGGTTCATACAGCCACCCAATTGGGACTCGGACCTCCTCCTCTTGATGACCAAGAGTTTGAAAGCTGTGGTCCATAGAAGGTCACGAGAACCAAGAAGAGGTCCAAACAGATCACTTTCACTCAAACAAGGCTTCTCTGCGATCGGACATTTGAAAAAGGAGGGGTAGTTTGGGAAATCGTGCGTGGGAGAGGGAGGTTTGGGTCTGAGATCTCTGGAAGTCCTTCTCTGACCCCTGGAAATTCTACCGAAGCCTCCAAAACCTGAAGAACTTCGTAAAAAAAAGGTTGATCGACAGGCTTTGGAAGATCAGGAACCCCGAGGCGTTCCATTTGAAGGGTTGGGTCAAAGCTCAAAAAGGGATAACAACTCGCTCAAGTCTCTTGACCTTTTGACTTCACCTGATTTCGTAACATTGTTTTATGCCCCCTACTTTTAAAGTTCAAGTCATGAGTTCGTATTGGTTAAGTTTTGAGTCCCAGAAAAAATGTATATAAAGAGAGAGGATTCGATACTTTCCCCACTTTCTTCATCCGCCACCTCTCTCTCTCTCTTCTCAACTCGCACACTCTCACTCAACAGCACTCTCTCGTTAGCACAACTACTCCAAACCAGCCAAAAAGACTCTGTGATCTCAACTTATCTTAAGCAACGATGCTCTTCAACAAATCCCTTCTTCTCTCTCTCGTCGTCGTCTCTTTTGCGATGGCAGCTCCCATCAACGTCAACTCAGACTCCAACGAATTAAACGTCCGTCAACCTTTAGAAGAGATGGTCATTAGATCTTACGGTTACGACAAAGACGATAAAGATTGGGGTAAAGGAAATGATTATGGTTATGAGAAGAAAGAGAAAGACGAGAAAGATTGGGGAAAGAAAGATGACGACAAAAAAGATTATCACAGTAAAGGTGGAAAGAAAGGAGATGATAAGTGGGAGGAGAAAGATAAGAAGGATGGAAAAAATAAGTGGGATGATGAGAAAGAAGATAAAAAAGATCACGGTTATGGTGGAAAGGGTGGAAAGAAAGATGACGACAAGTGGGGAAAACCAAAAGATGATAAGAAGGATCATGGTTATGGTGGAAAGGACAAAGACGTAAAAGATAAGTGGGGGCATTCTAAGGGGGACAAAGACAATCATCACTCTAAACCTAAAGACGAGAAGAATGATTGGTGGTCTCAGCCAAAAGATGACAAGAAGGATCACGGTTATGGAAAGGACAAAGATGGAAAGGGTAAGAAAGATGAAAAGGATTGGAAGGACGGAAAGGATTATGGACACGGAAAGGGTAAAAAAGAAGATGAAGATGAGAAAGATTACCATCACGGAAAGGATAAAGTTGTGAAGGACAAGAACTGGGGAAAGAAAGATGACAAGAAAGATGAAAATTATTGGGGTAAAGATAAGAATGACAAGTTCTATGGACACTACCAAGGTGAAAAGGAGGACAAGTGGGGAAAGAAAGATGAAGAGAAAGATTATGGTGGCGGACACGGGAAAGGTGGAAAGAGCGACGACAAATCTTGCAAGAAGTGGTAGATCTTAAGCTTCTCTTCAACTTGAAGTTCTCTCCTCTACTTCAAGTCGAAATAGACCGATTCAGAATTCCATTCATTCTTTTCAAAGCTCAACTCTCTTTAAGTCGATCTCCTCACTTTCATTCAATTTTCGCATCACTTCGCTTTCGCTTTTCAACTCTCGTTCTCACCTCACTCATTCCGTCAACTCACCGTCCTTTCGAATCCCTCGTTTCTTTCATTCCCCTCTGTAAATTTCGGTCCTTCGGTTCTTTGCTTCGTTCATGCATGTCTAGCCAATTTCATTCAAACTTTTTCGAATCTCAGACGCCTTTGAACAAGCCACCTCATCCTCACTCTTTTGTCGACTGAGATCTGAAATAGCTGGGATCCTTCGTTCTTACTTTTCTGCTTATTGAGCCGTTCACCTTTCGCTGTCCTTGGCTTCTGATTGCTCCAACTTTGAATCAAATCCACTTCGCATTCCTTTGAGCTTTCCTCCACGGCAATCTTGCTGCTCTATCAACTCGCCCAATGGCTTTGTTGCTCGCTTGTGTGTTTCATCTTTCATCCTGTTTGATGATCGTAGAACAGCCAGAGAAAACAAAAAGGGACAGAAAAAGGATGGAAAGATCTGCTTTGCAGAGACGTGGATACGAATTTCTCAAGGAGCCTCGAGCCTCGAGCCTTCTGAGTTTATGCTGTTTCAGAACTCTGATATGGAACTGTCAAATTTATCCTACATGTTCATTGGAATTCCACAGAGATGTCAGATTGGAAGAGGGCAACGGAGGGTTCTCGTGAACTTCGTTTCTGCTTTCTCCTTTCACTACGAACCGTTTGGAAGGGTCGGAAAAGAAAGGAGGGGGTTAAAGGTCAGTGAAATGTTCAGTGAGCATAGATACCCACTATGTGTAAATCTTTTGGTATTAAATGGAACTGGATGTGAAGCTTGATGGAAATACTTGTGAACGGCCACCAACTTCTTAGATTTGATCCCCCCAAGAATTTGATTGCCGAGTTCTAAGTTCACCCAGCATCTCCCAGTCTAAAGAACTAATCCATCAATTAGAACCTAGATCATCTCAAGGGGCAACAAACGAGATTTGAGTCTTTGGATCGAGTCGATGGACCAGGTTGGGTATGGTAACACGGTCATTGAACAAGAGACTCCTTGAATGAGATAGTTGGCAAGAGGATAGAGTACGATCCGAAGTCCGTAGAAAAGAGCTCAAAATAAGAAGTTTGGAGATTTGTGGGATGGGTTGGAGGAGGAAGAGGAAGAGGAAAGGATAGTGGTGCTCTCGCGCCTTGTACTTTTCTCGCCGACTTAGAAAACGGCATTCTACTCCAATTCGTTTTTTTATCCTTGACAGTATTAATTCTCGGATCATGTATGGTGCTCCCTCACAAAGGACCTTTTACTGAGTTCGACACGTTCATTATTTGTTCAAACCATCTGAAAACGCTCTACAAGTACCTACTTCTGCTGTCACTTGGGTTCTTGACCACCCATCCCATCTATTCCTTAATTTCCGATGCTAATGTTCGAAGGAGCTTTTTTAACATGATGTCAAGACCTCGAATCTTGACCAGCTTCGACAGAAAAACAAGCTTAAATTACATCCCCTCATCTCTTCAAATAACAATCTTCACCTCACGCTCTTCACCAAGTCGTCTACTCCAACAGGAGCCCATTCCACACCGCCACTCTCCGCACCCTTCTTCTCGACCCAAACAACATCTTCATCCAGATAGAAATTCTTCCCACCTTTTCCGTCCACATTCTTTGAGATCCGAAGGATAGGCAAACCAGTTTTGGGATGTGTGCCAACTCCAGGTAGAATGAGAAGGTCTGCAGAAGTGGCAGCTTCTTCGACGATACTTCTGAAGGAAGTTCCTTCGTCTTCGACCATTCCGTTTCCGTTGTGAGATTTCTGTTGCTTGGAAGTTAAAGAACGAGCCTTCTCCGCAGTTTCGAAAGAGCTGCGAGAAAGGGGAGTGGTGTCTGGCTTCCGAAGCGTAGATCGTTGATCAGAAGGTAAGGAGATTGCTTCGTTGATCAAGTTCAATCCTCGCTGGAACCCTTGAGCGACACCTGGAAGAGACACGATTTCGGTTGGGAACCAGGATTTCCAGAAAGAGTACCTGATGGAGGGGAGACAAGATTGGGAAAGTTAGTACTCTCTCCTTCAGCTTGCTAGAAATTCCCTCGAGGGTGTACTCACCACTGAGCGACTTCATCAAAGTTAGCACCTTTCTGAGTGAGCCACAAATGAAGCACTTCCAGCCATTTGGGGAACATCTCCGACTCTATGACTCTGCTGAGAACGCTCGGACGAAGGGAGGGACTCCAAGAGATAACATTCTGTAACGGAGTCATGTTTTGAGAGCTAGGATTGATTTGGAGATCTGTTCTGAGCGAAGACGAGAGTTTCGGTACGACCGTCGTCAGAAGTAGAAAGTCCCAATCTGAGGATGAAATGACCTGCAGGGAATGAATGTTGAGGGAGTCGAGGAGAAGCATCGAGGTTAGAAGATCGATCAAGCCGACCCTTTGAGATCGTATGCCACAATTCTCACCTCTTTCCACTTCTCTAGCCCAGCGAGCACTCCATCGATCGGCTTCCAATTCTTGAGAACACCTTTCAACCTTCTCCTCGAGTCCTGAACGATACTAGCCATTCTTTCGGAGAACACTGGCAACCAAGGGAAGACGATGTGATGTAATCCGACCTTGGATCTCTTTGGCTCCCATTCAGAAACAGCCGACTGAACCTTTGGTAGGACTAGTTGATCCGTAATGTTGTCGAGAATGAATCTCGGAAGTAGAGGCTTCCAAGCTTCTAGAAGAGCTACTGCTGGAAGTGGATTCGTAGATTTCCAATCGTTGTTGATTGAAGACCGGATCTTCGGCATCCAGATATTCCAGAGAAGAGATTCGTAGGGAGTCATCACTGCCTTTCCCTTTCCAGAGAGAGGATCTCTTCTTCGAGTCGAGCCATATTGATCTACGAAGAATTCTGAAGAAGGATCCGAGATCTGAAGCACTGAGCTCCATCGTTTCAGAACTCTAGTCATTGAAAACGGTTCTTCCAACGGAGACCAGGAGGAGATGATCCTTCGAATCTGAGAGAAGAGAGAAGAGAGAGAGATGGAGAATTGTCAGTCCTCGAACGAACAAAGACGCACTTCATTTTCTTAGCATTTACTCACGATTGGAACGATGGCTCCAACCACAGCCTCGTCAAGAGAATGAGTCTTGACCTCTTTTTCAAAGTCTTTGACAAGTCTTTCAACCAAAGGAGAGAAGCTTTCGAGGTCAATACTCTCATCGACTTTAGCTTTCTTTCCCAGCCCCTCAATCTCGACTACTATCTGCAAGATCTCATTCAGCCTTTTCTTCTCGAGTTCTTCCGCTTCTAGTCTCCTCTTTGCCTCTTCCAATTCCCTCTGTAACCACCTCCTTCGATCAAAGATACTTGCTCCATCCTTAGCCAAAAGATCTAAGTTTTGTTTGTTCTGATCACAGATGAGTCGTAAATTATGTCTCAATTCTGGTAATCTGGTACTATCACTTGTAGGGACAGCATGATGAGATAAGGCACTGGTTAAAGAAGTGATTTCTCGTAACTCGGCTCCAGTAGCATCTATGATTTGACCGAGTCCAGAATCAGTGACCGGAATGCCACCAGCAGCTTCGATAATCTGTTCGTAAGTTCTATGTTCGACTTTAGGTTTCCTAACTTTCTTTTCGGCTTTAGTCCAGGCTTGAGATTGCTGTTCTTTTGCAGCTTCTTTCCTTTTCCGTTTCTCTTCTTTGTCCTCGAATCCTTTACCTTTCCCTTTTCTTCTGCTTTTCTTATCTTCCTCATCCGAAGAAAGCTCTTGGCCTCTTCGTCTAGCTTCTTCCTTCTCTTGTTTCGTCCTCTCTTTTCTTCCTCCGAAGGCAATACCAGCCTTTTCGGGTCTCAACGAAACTTCAACTGGATTCACCATTCCCTCTCCTTCTTTACCTAATCCTCCTCCAGTCCAACCCATCTTCGCCATCATGGCAGCTGGATTGAATCCTCCTCCCGCACCTGAGCCGAATTTGATGTTTGTCTTGGGAACTCCACCGGAAAAATATGAAGTTGAGGGTTTGTTTGCTTCGGGTAGGAAAGACCGTTTCTTCTTGAAAGCATCTGAAGGAGCTACTGCAGGTGAAGAGACTCCACCGAAAGCAGAAGGAACTCCAGCACTTGAGAGAGCGGACGCTTCAAAAGTTGGATGAAAAGAAGTGGAAGCTTGAGGATCTGAAGAGTTAGAAGATGAACTGATCCCTCCTCTTGAGGATCCAATCCCACCTCTCCCGCTTCCGATTCCACCTCTACCATCTACCATTTCTACCTCCATTTCAGCACTGACATCTTCTTTCTCAGCTTTCTTGCCAATTCCAGATCTTGAAGAGACGAAAGATGAAGGCTGGAATCCCTTTTGATTGAGAGCTTGACGTGCAGCAGCAGCTTCACCTGTTGGGCCTCTAGATCCCAGTCCAAAGGTAGATCTAGTTTCCAATTCTTCTTCTTCTGTGATTGGTTTCCTTGCCAGCTCTTCTGCTTCCGAGAGTTCTGCTTCCCCTTCTGAGTCCGAGGATCCAGAGTCGCTTTGCTGAGCATCTTCTGAATCAGAGGTAGCAGCTCCTTCCTTCTTGCTACTCGCTGATACGAAGGCAGGACCTCTGTGAAATGGACAAGACATTATTCAGACCTTTGAGTCAGTGACTTTCCCTTGCAATGCATGAGAAGCGAGCCAATCTTCAGTACCAGCTCCCAGCTCCACCAGCATTCTCTCCTCCTTCCTCTGAAGCAGCGTGCTCACCTAGTGTAGTCTACCTTCTGTGATCCCTTGGTACCTTTTCCTTTTCCTCTCCCTCCACTGGGCTCTTCCTCCTCGTCATCGCCGAAGACACCATAGATAGCTTCCTCCTTCCTATCTCTACCACCTCTCTTGCGCTTCCTACTCATTCCTTGAGCGTCTACCTCTGCTGATCCAGAGGAACCAGACCCATCCGAATCTGGATCTTCTTCCGATAGAATTAGCTTCTTTCTGCGGGCCATCGCAGATAGAACTGGAATTGATGGATGGAGTTGGACACTTAAATTGGAATGCTTTCAACGTCACAACTCTTCTTCTTCTCGAACCACACCTTGTTTCCTCAATCAATTCAAACCTGCTCAGTGAAGTACTAAAATGGGCAGTCAAGTTGGATCATCAAGAGAGAAGACAATTTCAGTAGCCTCAGAGTTACCCTCGGAGTTGCTGTCAGTGATTTGCCTCTTCGCTACAAGTTCACTCTCCAGTATCGCAACTCTCTCGCAAGTGGAAAGATCATGGGCTGAACTACTCAGAACTTCCTTGTATACGAGGGTCTCTCTCAACTCATCCAATCAGCTCTACTTATTCCGACGAACGATCGTGGAGGATGAAGAACGAACCTCAAACTCCACCTTATCTTCAATCATCAAATCCCTCTACATCAACAGGCCGTCTAGCCCTCATGTTACCTCGGATCGAATCCTTCAACTCTGCTTAAACGCCAATCATCTTGTTCTGAACTTGAAAACATGCTATGATCCATCTCCGGGACTCTACCAAATGAAGCGACTCCGACAACTAACGCTAATTGATTTGGAGACCCCAGCTCCTTTAGAGTCTCTGGTCAGTAAGCACAATGAGCTGATTCTTGAGAACATGAAGAGGAAGGAGAATGATTCAGAGGTGCAGCAAACAATTAACGAAACGCCGGCTCGTATTGGAATCAGTCGGATCGATAGAACAGTCTCCGAGACTCATGGTGGAGTCTGCCCTTTAAAGAGACTGGAGGTGAGTACATCTTCTAGTTGAAGTGAAGTCAGTCTCAGCTAATCGAGGTTGTTTTCCGTTCTGCCTCTCGTTCACAGCTCGTCTCATTCAATGGCCAAGCGATACCCGTACTTCACTCCTTAACCTCTTTGGCCCATTTGGTTTTAACGAATCCGATCCCTCCCGCACGTCATAAGTCATCTAGAGGAGCATTACCTGGCTTAAGAATCCTGCCGAGAGGTCCAGTGATCTTAGTATTAGGTTCCAAACGTTTAGAGCGATTGATTATAAGGACTACCCCGGTGTTGCTCAGAAGAATAGTCGAGGAGCTCAGGCCGATAGAAGATGACAGACTGAGGTTTAGAATCATCGAAAGTAGAGAAGTCAAAGAAGAAATGAGATGGAAAGCTGTTGGAATTTCAGAATCTGGAGATAGGACAACGCTTTCAGAAAATCTCAGTTTAGAAGAATCCGGGAATAGAGATTTACCTATTTTAAACTTGAAGATGGAGTGGGACGAGACAGTTAGGAGAGAAGAAGTTAGAAAAGAAAGGATTCTCAGGCATCAGAAAGAGCTGAAAGAGTTTCAGAAAGAAAGGAATCAAAAAAGAACAGGGATCGATCAAGACTTGCTCAATGATATGGACCCGGACGAGATGTTGAGTCCCTGGAATTCAGAAGATGAAGGTGAAGATGAAGACGAATCCTCAAAACAAGCTACTAGTTCGGTTTCAACAAGCTTTTCGGCTGGAAGCTCGGCTCTTTCCAACTTCTCGAACCTTTTCAAATCATTAGACAAGAATGCTAAGCCGAGAAAACTGCCGCTTCCAGCACCTTTTGCTGATACAGCAGAAGACATATGTTCAGCTACTCATGAATCCTCCCTCAAGATCTTGGAGATAATGAATAGAGGGGCGTTACGAGTAGATGAAGTTGGAGGTTTGGCTTTTTATTAGATCTCTGCTTTTGTGCTCGTGTTGACTCACTGTTTTTTCCTTTTTTTTTTTTTTTTTTTTTTTTTCAAAAAAAAAAATTTTTTTTTTTCTTTTTCTTTTTTCCCCATTTTTTTCCACAATTAAAAAAAAATTCTTTTTTCTTTTTCTAT